>CM077558.1:57598703-57750306 GCA_039657345.1 Stephania japonica | reverse complement strand
AATTTTAAATTTTCCAAACTTAAAATTTAAATTTTAAATTTTAAATTTTAAAATTTTAAATTTTAAATTTAAACTTTAAATTTTAAATTTTAAATTTTAAATTTTAAATTTTAAATTTTAAACTTTAAATTTTAAATTTTAAATTTTAAATTTTAAACTTTAAACTTTAAATTTTAAATTTTTAAACTTTAAATTTTAAATTTTAAATTTTAAATTTTAAACTTTAAATTTTAAATTTTAAATTTTAAATTTTAAATTTTAAATTTTAAATTTTAAATTTTAAATTTTAAATTTTAAATTTTAAACTTTAAATTTTAAATTTTAAATTTTAAATTTTAAATTTTAAATTTTAAATTTTTTTAAATTTTAAATTTTAAATTTTTTTTAAATTTTAAACTTTAAATTTTAAATTTTAAATTTTAAATTTTAAATTTTAAATTTTAAATTTTAAATTTTAAATTTTAAATTTTAAATTTTAAATTTTAAATTTTAAATTTTAAAATTTTTTAATTTTTAAAATTTTAAATTTTAAATTTTAAATTTTAAATTTTAAATAAATTTTAAATTTTAAATTTTAATTTTTAAAATTTTAAATTTTAAATTTTAAATTTTTTAAATTTTAAATTTTAAATTTTAAATTTTAAATTTTAAATTTTAAATTTTAAATTTTAAATTTTAAATTTTTTAAATTTTAAATTTTAAATTTTAAATTTTAAATTTTAAATTTTAAATTTTAAATTTTAAATTTTAAATTTTAAATTTTTTAAATTTTAAATTTTAAATTTAAATTTAAATTTTAAATTTAAATTTTAAATTTTAAACCTAAATTTTAAACCCTAAATTTTAAACCTTTAAACTTTTAAATTTTAAACCCTAAAACCTAAACTTTAAATTTTAAATTTAAATTTTAAACCTTAAATTTAAATTTTAAATTTTAAATTTTAAATTTTAAATTTTAAATTTTAAATTTTAAATTTTAAATTTTAAATTTTAAAAATTTTAAATTTTAAATTTTAAATTTTAAATTTTAAATTTTAAATTTTAAATTTTAAATTTTAAATTTTAAATTTTAAATTTTAAACCCTAAATTTTAAATTTTAATTTTTTTAAATTTTAAAATTTTAAATTTTAAATTTTAAATTTTAAATTTTAAATTTTAAATTTTAAATTTTAAATTTTAAATTTTAAATTTTAAATTTTAAATTTTAAATTTTAAATTTTAAATTTAAATTTTTAAATTTTAAACTTTAAATTTTAAATTTTAAATTTTAAATTTTAAATTTTAAATTTTAAATTTTAAATTTTAAATTTTTAAATTTTAAATTTTTAAATTTTAAATTTTAAATTTTAAATTTTAAATTTTAAATTTTTAAATTTTAAATTTTAAAATTTTTTAAATTTTAAATTTGAAATTTTAAATTTTAAATTTTAAAATTTAAATTTTAAATTTTAATAAATTTTAAATTTTAAATTTTAAATTTTAAATTTTAAATTTTAAATTTTAAATTAAATTTTAAATTTTAAATTTTAAATTTTAAATTTTAAATTTTAAATTTTAAATTTTAAATTTTAAATTTTAAAAATTTTAAATTAAAAATTTTAAATTTTAAATTTTAAATTTTAAATTTTAAATTTTAAATTTAAATTTAAATTTTAAATTTTAAATTTTAAATTTTAAATTTTAAATTTTAAATTTTAAATTTTAAATTTTAATTTTAAATTTTAAATTTTAAAATTTTAAATTTTAAATTTTAAATTTTAAATTTTAAATTTTAAATTTTAAATTTAAATTTTAAATTTTAAATTTTAAATTTTAAATTTTAAATTTTAAATTTTAAATTTTAAACTTTAAATTTTAAATTTTAAATTTTAAATTTTAAATTTAATTTTAAATTTTAAATTTTAAATTTAAAAATTTTTAAATTTTAAATTTTTAAATTTTAAATTTTAAATTTTAAATTTAAATTTTAAATTTAAATTTTAAATTTTAAATTTTAAATTTTAAATTTTAAATTTTAAATTTTAAATTTAAATTTTAAATTTTAAATTTTAAATTTTAAATCTTTTTAAAATTTTAAATTTTAAATTTTAAAATTTTAATTTTTAAATTTTAAATTTTAAATTTTAAATTTTAAATTTTAAATTTTAAATTTTAAATTTTTAAATTTTAAATTTTTTTAAATTTAAAATTTTAATTTTTTTAAATTTTAAATTTTAAATTTTAAATTTTAAATTTTAAATTTTAAATTTTAAATTTTAAATTTTAAATTTTAAATTTTAAATTTTAAATTTTAAATTTTAAATTTTAAATTTTAATTTTAAATTTTAAATTTTAAATTTTAAATTTTAAATTTTAAATTTTAAATTTTAAATTTTTAAATTTTAAATTTTAAATTTTATAAACCCTAAACCCTAAACCCTAAACCCTAAACCCTAAACCCCTAAACCCTAAACCCTAAACCCTAAACCCTAAACCCTAAACCCTAAACCCTAAACCCTAAACCCTAAACCCTAAACCCTAAACCCTAAACCCTAAACCCTAAACCCTAAACCCTAAACCCTAAACCCTAAACCCTAAACCCTAAACCCTAAACCCTAAACCCTAAACCCTAAACCCTAAACCCTAAACCCTAAACCCTAACCCTAACCCTAACCCTAACCCTAAACCCTAAACCCAAACCCTTAAACCCTTAAACCCAAACCCTTAAACCCTTAAACCCCAAACCCTTAAACCCCAAACCCCAAACCCCAAACCCCCTAAACCCCAAACCCCAAACCCCAAACCCCCTAAACCCCAAACCCCCTAAACCCCAAAACCCCCCAAACCCCAAACCCTTAAACCCCTTAAACCTTTAACCCTAACCCCCAAAGACCGAGGTCAATTCGTGGTTAGACCGAGGTCAATTCGTGGTTACCAAGGTTAGGACGCGGTTTGACCGCAATTTCACTGGTTTTCTCCATTTTTCCACTTTTTTTTTTTTACATATTTCTACATATTTTGCACGGTATACAAACACCATTACATTACGTGATTCACTGCTGCTATTACACCCTGTACATCACTATACATACACCCTGCACATTATGTGATTCACTGCTGCTCTTCCATTGTTGATGAAAGCAACCAAACAACCCGGTGGAACAAAATTCTTTCTCTGCAACATTTCTACTGTTGATGTCCCCCTACCTCTTCTTCCACCCCAACTTGTTCTTGATTGAAATTGCGCATCAGACTCCAACAAATCACCCTTAAAATCATTTACAATGAAGATATCATCATTAACAATATTCACAGTGTCCCCACGTATAACAAAAACTAGGATCTACATTTTTTCGATTTCAGAAGTAGTTTACCTGAACGTATTCGTGTGATTTCTTGCCACAACTACCTATTCTACAAACAAAAGGGTGGACCTCATGCTGATTGAGGTTCCATTTCTGCAAGCACAACACAGCAACAATCTATTATAAATCCAGCTCCAATGCTCTCGATGTAGCTTTTTGAACAAAAATAAAATAAAATTTATAAAAGCCAAGTACTTTAATTCCCTTCATTAATTTATTTCAATAGTAAGAGAGAGAACTCTATGAAATGCACACAAAAACATATAGCAAAATATGATACAATGGTAATGTGTACAATCATTCTTCTCTTGAGTATTTTTAATTAGAGAAGTAAAGATACTTGAAATCTAACATAAACAATATATATATATATATCTTACTTTATTATATTCTTTTCATGCACTAAGGGTAACCGTGCCTTTTATAATCCCAAAGTCTATTACTTGTTCCTTCATCTAATAAATGAATTTTTTTTTTCTAACATACAGAAAATGTTACCAAGTGTAAGAAATACTACTTTTTTTATGTTGACAAGAAATATTATGTTTAAAAAACAGTTAGAAATAGCAATAATTAACAGGTAAATTTAAATATTTAACAAATAAAAAAGAAACAACTGTGCACCATATACATACCTCAAAAACTTACATAAAAGGCAACTTAAAAGTAATCCTAAGCAAAATGCACTTGTCCGACATACCAAACACGCTAAAGCAAGAAGATTGTTGTGTCACTTTAAAATTATTTCACATCCTTTGCAATACAAAAAACTATGATATGAGTTTAATTAGCTTAAGCACTCAAAATATTGCTTTGAATAGCATCAAATTAATTTTTCCACAACGTAGCAAAACAAAAAATAAACTATGCACGTCATAAATACATGAAAGAAATGAGAAAAGCAATCATAACCTAAGTAATTGTGCATGCACATAGATCATAGCAAAATGATCAAAAACCAATAAAAATGCATTATCATTTCAGTGTTGTAGTTCATAATTCAAGAATGTAGTGGGGTTCCAACTTTTTTTTGCTAGTGATAGATCATTTGGTTCCATTTTTCTTGCGCAGTTTAATCTCATTATTTAAATTTAGGGTATATTCTCACGTGGCTAACAATAATGAATGCGGAGACTAAACAAGATCGCGGTGCTTGGAGAACTCTTCGATATCTGAGAAATCGCAAATAGAAACCCTATATTTGAATAGAAGTCTAAAAACAGACAAAATGGCAACAAACAAAGCAAAAAAGTAGAGTTGTGTATAGAGAGTACTACAGTTGTGTTATCAAAACAAAAAAAATATATTAGTGTTAACTACCAAATCAACATATGCAAATGATATTCAGATAAGTGATCAAAACGGTGCCATAAATGTTAGTAATGTGCTAAATGAAGCAAATTAAGAGAGGGATTCTGAGATTTTTACGGAGAAGATAGCATTTTTCAAAACCTTCCAACGTTTAGCATTATCATTCAACAAGAAAGAATCATTAACAACCTCTTCAAATAGATTTTCCCCAACTACAACAAGGGCAAATACCGATCTATAGATCTAAGGGTAAAAAAACACAAGATAGCTAAGATTAGAGAATTTAGGTACCAACCAAACAGATCTCGAAAGCTTTCTATGAGAAGCAAAGAAATTGTAACTCAAAAAAAAAAAAAAAAATATATAAAAAAAAACAAATAACAAACACAAGCTTACCTTCAAGTTCGAGCAGATCGGTAGAGAGCCGAGACAAGGGAGGGTAGATCTGAAGATCTAAAACAAAAGGGAGAAGTGAACGGCCGGAGAGAAATCTAAGAGATGGAAGAGGAGATTCGAGAGACGCCAGGTGAGGGAGCGCCGAGTGGAGAGGGATCGCCGAGAGGAGGGGGTCGGGGTGTGCGACTGTGCGAGAGGAGGGTGTGCTGCGAGAGGAGGTGTGCGACTGTGGGAGAGGCGACTGTGCGAGTGGAGTGTGTGCTGCTAGTGGAGGTGTGCGACTGTGCGAGAGGAGGGGTCGGCGTCTAGGGTTTTGTTACCTCGTGTGTGTATATATATAACATATATGAAATTACTAAAATACCCCTATAAAAGGGAACTTATTTTGTTGCAAATTTTTTCTGTACTTGGAAGGGACCAAAATATATTGGTCTAATATGCAATTTGAGAGGAGCCATATTTTATGTAAATAAACTTGGTAGAACTCATGCAAGTGGATCTTTTCATATCTAGTGAGGTTCAAATTATTCCTCCTGAGATCTAATCATTTTCCATGTCTTATATGCATTCTCAACTTGTCATTGTTGGTCCTAAACCTTTTCGATTCTTCAACTGTTGGGTAGATCAACAAGAATTTGAACAAACTGTTAAAATAATAATTGGACTACATATCATTTATTATAGGTATTATATAAAAAAAAAGTGATTAATGATGTCATTAACTAAATAGAATGAGGTTATAATTGAAAATGAAATATTAAATGCTTCCTTGATTTCTTAATATAACATGTATTGTAAAACAAAAAAAGTGTTCAAAATGTGACAAATATTGTAGAGCGGAGTAGTTGTAATCTTTAATTAATGGATCTACTTTGATTCATCAATCATAAAAATAAACACATACCCCCTTCCATTGCCATCCAAATTAAGAATGTGTTTTTCCCTCTGTCTTATCTCATAAGTTGGATGCCTTGATGAATCAACCTAAACCCTAAACACACCATAAACCTTAAACCCTAAACCTTAATTAGAATTAATATTTAAGATCACTTTAAAAAAAAAAAAAACATTTCTTATGTTTGTCGTCGTGGTTTTGCCATATATTCTTTGTCTTCCTTAGGCAATGAATTAAGGCACCCAGTTCGAGTTGTCCTCCCCATGTTGCAGTTGATTCCACTTCTCCACAGTACTTGTTGAAGATCTCATAAAGTGACTCATCAGTGTCCACTTCAAATTTCAAGCTTGTTATTCCAAAGTCTTCAATATGGAACTACCCTTGAAGGAGTTGTGTTGTGACCTTGATTTAGTGTTTTCATTCAACTTGGATTGTAACGGCCCGATTTTCAATGGCCATTATTGATGGCGTCATTACGGATGTAGACACCACAGCAGGGACGTTCATACGTTCTATAGTGAAGACGAAGCACGACCGGATAGGGTTTACAGTCCGTTTTGTGTGCTCTGGTGGTAAAGTTGCGATGTATAGGTCCAAGTTAGTTAAATGACATCGCAATATGTGTGTTTATATTGTCATTGATGTGTGAGATTGTGTGTTAAGTATTTGCCTCGATATGCGTGTCAATGCGGATACCTGATCGGCTAAAAGACGAGATTTAGGCCGAGGGAAAATAATACACACATAAAATGAATTAAATGTAACAAAATAGTAAATTAGTGGGCACCTAAGGACACGCGGGGTCGTGGTCGACACGCGTGGGTGGTACGGTAGTGTGCATGCCCGAGTACGCTCATTAGCGTGCATGACAAAATTTTAGGCGCGAAAGTATAGGCGAATATATATTTTTTATATATATGTATATGAGTAATTTAATATATATATATATAAATATATATATATATTAAAATCAGAAAAATAAAATAAAATAATTGTGAAATGACCAAAAAGGGTATTTGAGTGTGAAGGAGGAGGATAAGAACATGGGGGTATTTTGGTCATTTCACCCAAAATATTGATAAACACCACCATCGTCACCACAGTTCTCATTTTTCTCTTCATTTTGATCGACCGAGAGAGGAGGAAGAAGAAGAAGGAGAAGGGAGAACGAGAGAAAGATTGAGGAGGCGAGGTGAGTCATTGATGTTGTTGTGTTGTTTTTGTTGTTGTTGTTGTTGTTGTTGTGTGTTGTTGGCAGGAGTTAGTGTGGTAGTTCGGTGGTGGTGGGGTGGAGCTCGGGAGCTTGGACGAACTGCAAGAGCAGTCGTCGTCGAGGGGAGAGACACCCATTTCGTCTCCCCTCTCCCTCTCTCTCTCTCCCAATTCAGTTAAAAAAACAAACTGTTAGAACAGAGCAGAATGCTCTGTTCTAACGAAGAAGAAGAAGAGGGTCGATTCGGCCCTGAACGGCCGGTTCGGCTCGGTTGAGCCGAACCCGGTTTGGCCCGGTTCTGGCCGAACTGCCCCTAATTAAATAAAATAAAAAAATGAAAATTCATAGAAAATTCAGATAAAATAGGAAAATTTTAGAAAAATTATATTTTGATCAAATAAAGGAATTTTGGGATTTTCCCGGGATTTTGACGAGATGTTGTCGGGGGTTTTGACCTCGTAAAATGAAAAATTGACATAATATATTCAATTGAAGCTAATTTAATGACAAATAATCTTAGGTACAATTCGGGTGATAATTTTGAATTGTCGGGCATTTATTGGAGCTGGACTACGAGGAGTGCGGTTTGAGGTGTGTAGTAACCCAACTGAAATTCACTTTAGTACTTACTGCTTGATTTATTTGAATACTATCCTGTTTATTCAATACTCTCTATTTCCTATTGCTTTACGGTGGTTGTGTTCGTCCCCACCTTGTGCTTATTCATTGCGGCTTATTACTATACGGTGGATGAGTACTCTCACCTGGTGTCTTTACGGTAGTTGAGTTTGCTCCTACCTAGTGTCTTTACGGTGTTGAGATCACTCCCCACCTGGTGTCTATGCAAGCACTTTGATTCTTCTGCTATATTTATGCATGCGATGATCTTCCACAGTTGCCTATATTCTTTTGTTCCGCATGTTTATTTATAGTATTTTTTTATTCCAGCAACTTTACTTATGTATTTACTTAGTGAATTTCTTTGGGATTACTTACTCTGGACTCGTCATCTGCCTTTTGTGATGGCTTAAGTGCAGATACTAATACGAGAGCAAGAAGGGCAAGGTTGAGGATTATTTATGATTGACTGCATGCTGCTCTACTCGTATGTTTGTTTATATTTATTTATTTTATGCTGGGTTTTGGGGGTTTGAGAGATAGTCTTGATTTATATATGACTTGGAAGATGTATTTTAATATTTTGAGGACCACACTTGATATATATTTATGAACTACATTTTGGTATGGTTTCCACATTAGATCAATTGATATTTAAACGTGTTACATTTGGGATCATTTAATGATTTGAGACTTCCGCTCCATAATTTGAGATTAAATGATAATAACGAGTTCATAAGCTAACTTTGAACTATAATTTAGGAAATTGACATTAAGTTAGCAATAATTGATTGGTAATGGGTAATGAGTGGCCGTGGGACACAGCTGGATGGTGAGTTGACTGAGTTGTAGACCCGCGGTGCACACTGTAATGGCCGATGGATTTGGGGCCATTACATGGATCATCTATGTTTAGTTTCAATTTAGTTTCAAAGCATTAATTTAAGCTCACCCAAAATGTTCAATTCGTAAGCACTCGTGAAAATATAAGTTGACCATGATTTTTATTTGGATGGTTTGATTATGGGTTTATTTGTTTAGGCAAAGTAGTTTATTAGAAGACCCAAGAATTGACAGAGAAGTTGTTAGTAGATTAGATGATAACGGTTGTCGTGTAGACTCGTCATGTTTACTTGTGTTAGCTTAGATTCATCACAGTCTGGTAGTAACATGTAAATGCAACCAATCAAATGGGTTACTTTCTTAACAAAAAGCAACGTGTAAATGTGATCCTTTCAACATTACTAAAAGCTAGGAAAACTCTTAGAATAGTAATTCGAAAGTCCACAAAAAAACAATACTCTTTTTTAAAATTAAGAAAAGATTAAAGTTGTTCTTACCAAAGTAATCATCCACAATGCAATCTTTAATTATAAGAGTTGTTCATGGGCCAAAGAGAGATCACACAAATGTTGTTATCCTCATAGAGCTAGCCCCATTTCACTTGTAAAGAAACACCCAGCCAGGTCAAGGAAACCCAGTTAATCCAACACTTGAATTCAAAAACCCAAAAGGAGTTTTTTTAGCTCTATTAGGAGATAATCCGAGCCAGTGAGATTGACGAGGACTCAAGGATCGACTGCTACTTCTCCGGCTAAGGAAAAACAAGCATTGACTAAATAGAAGGCCCTTCAGAAAATAAAAATAAAAATAAAAATAGAAGCTTCAATCTTATCGTTAACTTATAGCGCTATCTACACTTAACACAAGGGATGTAATAGAAGTCTCAAGAATAACAAAACATTATTACTTAATAAACTTGTCGTATACGCATTGACATTTTAGTATTGATGTAGAGAATAATATTCACCTATTAATTTACATCATCTACAAGAGTACGTTGAATCACGAAGAAAAAAAAGTTATATAATCATGCTCCTTATAAAGAGGACTTCAAACAACACAAGCGGAAAGGTTGTAAGAAGCAGTATGACGACTCTGGTGGATCAAGTATTCTTCTCTAAAACTGACAGAGCCGGAGTTAAATAGTTATATGCTTTGTCCGGTAAATGAGCCACCTGTGTCAACAACTTGTATGTTAGCTCCAAAATTTCTACCAAATAGACATCACGGGAAAAAATAAATAAATAAAAATAAAATAAATTAAAAGCATATATGCCTCACCAGATCGTAGAGCTCCTCCCCTTGTTTTGCCATGTATTCATAACATACCTAAGAATAGTCAAAGTTGTCATTTTAACAGTTTAATCAACAAGTTAAGCAAAAAAATTGAAAGTACATTTCCAAATTAATCCTGCAGGTACATATAATTCAGAAGAATATGTCAGTGATTCATACACAACATATCATCTTTTATCCAAGGTTCTACTAATTGATATGTTTCGACTGTATCTTCAATTTTTGGAAACTTATAAAGTTCTTCCATCAAGCCCCGATCAATGAACCCACAGAATCCCTCAAATTGTATTTTCAATTTGTGGACAACGATCTCCTATCGTAGTAGCTGATAGGAGATCGTTGTCCATAGTTAGGACTACTGCGTTGACTTGTAAGTGAAACTGTGGGAACTCTTTACTTTATTTCATTCCTGTCATTTACCATTTTTCAGTTTATTTGCGGACTTGCTAATTTAATTCCCACATCATGCTTCCCTTGTTTTTGTTCAATATGAATGTTGATACAGCACGATGCCTTGCATTGTTATCATTGACTCTATTTCCTGAATGCTTGATGATTGGCTATGAAAAGGATTTATGATTTCTTAGAAAATGCATGTTATAGGGTTATCTGTTATGTTGCTATAGGGTTATCTATTATGTTGGACTTGTGTTATATTCCCTTGGGGCTTTGTAGCCTAACTTGTGTTGAAATCATAGCATTGTAGGATATACATTCTTGAAAATCTAAAGTAGGGATTATCTAGTGTCCATTGCACACGAGATGCGCGGATTCACAGGGATTTCGGTCTTTCAGGGTCTTCGGCACTCCCACTACACTTGGGCGGCACACGTGGTATGGGCCAAGGGGTTGTCGACAAGTACAAATAATTTATACGTGTAGAGCACAACTCCGCCACTTGAGGTTATTAGAACATAGATAAAAAAAAATAAGAGATTATTATATGTTGAGCACAGCTCCATACAGTAGTGGAAAAGGCTAGGTGATAGTTCTCACTGCTGACCGGACGTAGATCATGTCGACTTAGCTTATGTCAGTCTATGTATATCTGTCAACGTTGGTATTTACTTGCATTATTTATTCAGCATTCTTCAACTACTTTATGCTTTTAAATACCTGTTGTTTAAATTGGAAATGTAGTAATAGAATTCCCCAGTTATCACTTAAATATTACTATACTCACCGTCTAGTTTGTGATGGTGGGTGTAGGTCCGTCGAGCAGCACCAAGCCGGGCAAGGAGAAGATCGGCGACTACCTCTGAGCTTTGAGCAAGTAGCTGCCTATACATGTAGGGTACTTTTGTATTATGTTTACTTATGTCTTTATACTTTTGGGATGTTATCGGGATGAGTGTTAGACTACCCAAATTTTGGCTTTCACTTTGTTTATATATGTTCATCGTTTACTTACATATATATATATATGGTGATCGTTATTTCCTGATTTCCACACTTAGGTTTATCAAATTGTTTTCATCTATTTAAAAAGACTTCCGCTAAATTATAATAAGATTTCTGTTATAACTGTAAAGACTTCCACTAACTAATTTAATTGTTAAATATTTTAAATAACTTTAAGTTATTGAAATTTGTAGGGCTAATGTATTATTTATCCTGAACGCGATCAAGTTGGCAAATAGGTTAAAAGGCTGACTAATACATAATTGGGTCATACGTGTCATGATTAGGGCTTAATTACAAGATTAGGCCGGGCAGTGCCCTATATTAGGAGATGAGCCTTCACAATTTGTGACTGACTGACTGAGGACTACCCCACTCGTACGTGTGCATGTTTACATATATCTATATATTGTTTTTGTTTTGGATGGGTTGTAAGACTTATTTTACCCTATATATGAGCCATATTTATATTGTGACATATTAAGGTAATCTTGACTTTTATATATGATATAGTCACATTTTAGTTTGATTTCCACATTATGATTTTGTATTGAATATTTGCTTCCGCTATACATTTTGATGTTCAAGACTTTCACTGTATGATTTGAGGTAAAGTACTGATGAGTTGGGCATGGGACACAGCTAGTAGTCACATGGCCCGTTGTGGGTCCGCATGGCCTCCCGTAGTGGTCCAATGTGGATTTGGCCATTACTGGACATTTTTTGTGTCTGTTTAAAAATATGGGTCCAGGTTCAGACATAAATTTCAAAAAAGGGGCACCCGTTTAACGATTAATTGGATTAATTTATAGGGAAGTTTTTGTAATTTTACATATACTAAGTTCCAACTTCACTTATTAATTCAATTTTACCCAAAAAATTTATAGGGGTATTTTTGTAATTTCACATTTGAGATATCTTGTATGTTTTTTAGCATCGCCACTTCCAACTTCACTCATTTGAATGATGAATCAAGATTTTTCGGATTTTTTTAAAATAATAGTTGATAAAAAAAATTATTTGATCATATTTAAAAATAAAACCAAACAAAAAAGGGTCCCATATAATTTATAAAAATACGGGCCTGGACAAAAAATGATGTCTATTTTTAAATACGGGTACGGGTCCGGACACCATTTTAAGTCGTTATTAGGGGTGTGTCCGGACCCATTTTCTTCCAGACTTGTTTTTTTGCCACCCCTACCCTCGACGAGGTTGCAAGAAGCTCCCTGATCTGGCTCGACCACAGCCTGCACTCGCTCTCTCTGGTGTTGGTGGTGTTGTGGTTGTCTTCGTCGGTTGAGTACACTCTTTCTGTATGTGCCCGACTTGTCCACACCTAAAACAAGTGCGTTTATCATGAGTCCCCTGTGTCTGGCTCTAGCCTCGTCCCTGTGTGGTCCCTCGAGTCTGTGCCTGGCTAGACCTCTATGTTTGCCTATGCTTGCCTCCCCTACCAGTGTATCTGTTCTCTGCGGTTTGCCTCTACAACTGCTGCCCTAAGTCGACTAGGTTGTGGTTGATGGCTGGCGAAACTCGACACTGGCAGAATGGTTTGTGACGGACGTGTAGTCTGATGAGCAACATACCCTACACTCGGTGCTCTCCTATATCGGTACCCGTGTTTGTACCTCCTCCTCTTACGATCATAATGAACGTTGAACTATGACTCTGATCGTGCTAATATATCCTCCAACGGGTGAGTAGATAGGTAATTCTCCCTCGCCAAGCTCCTCTCGTAAACCCTCTGTAGAGTCTTTGGCTCAGTGGAGACATCGAAACCTCCAATATCGGGTAACAACCCCTCCGTGAAATAATACACTCGGTCGACTTCGGTATCAGCAGATACTCCAGTATAGGGCAGCAATTGGATGAACCTGCCTATATAGTCCATCATGGACTCATCATAAAGTTGTCGCAAAGCCACGAACTCATTCCTCTTCGCCCTCAGCACTGTCGGCGGGAAGTACTTCTGGTTAAATTGGGTTTGAAATCGATCCAGTCCCTCAAAATGCCTTGGTGGTGACAATAGTCATCTACCAGTTGTTCGCCTCCCCCAATAACATTGAGGAAGAAATCGTTGCTCGCATACACTCTTCCGTAGTAATGATAGTGTGAATCTTCTCATGGCTCTCAAGAACAGTTCGCGCGGTGACGTCGGTGCCGCCATAGAACTTTAAGGGATCATGCCTCTTAAATTCCCTATACTGCTTCGCCTCGGCTGTAATTCTCGGGCACTTCTCTGGAGTAGTAACAAGTGCAGCATCTATAATCACCATGGCATAACTGGTGTCACGTCTGCCTGGACCGGAGGTACGACCACCTCCGTTTGTACGATCAACATTTTTGTCGTCTCAGGTATCGCCAAGATCGAGATCGAAGCTGTGGAAGCTGCTACATTGATAGGCGTCTTGGCCTCCTGAACAGTAGTGGACATCATCGAGGTAGTCGGTGTAGATAGTGTAACAGTAGCCGTCGTAAATGCTCTTAACAATCGTAAGATCTCTTCCAGCCGCTGGTCCTGCGTCACGACCCTCTGTGTCCAAGCGTGAAACTCTTCAGCAGTAATGACACAAGGACCAGATGTCCTGTTGTCATCATTCGTGTGACATCCCCTAATTTCAATTAAGGAACGTCCGGCCTGAAACCCTAATTAAGCCCCGGTAAACCAGATCGGACCCAATTAGACCCAGCAGCCTTACACATTTCCTAACAACAACCTGTATATCTTAATATTCATTAATCGAATAAAATAAACGAAAACCAACGCAGCGAAAAATTTAAAGCTTTTTCGATAAAATACAAGTTATACAATACCGGCATGAACATCGGTATTGAGCTCTTATTCCCACCCATTTAATTACAAATCATAATGCAATACAATATATATATATATAACAGGAAACTCACTGCACCGTAGAGAAGATACTAAACTCCTGGTCTTCTCCTTTCCTGAGTTCCAAGTCCTAGCGTACATTCATACCTGGAAATGTTAAGGTGGGTGAACTCCTACATGCTCAGTAAGTGACTCTCATACCAACCATCAACTACCAATTAATATCAAGGCAATGTATAACAATATGAATCAAATGCATATCTACAGGAGCATATGAATCAATATAAACAATATATATATAACAGATGCAAGTTCTTTGGTTCATTGCAATATACCCGTGATTTGTATTTCATATATTCGTATTTGCATTGAGTCGCCCCCTCACATATCCAAGAACCAATCACTAGGCATCTAACCAGTTCTTGTCAATGTGCCGCCAACTCATAAAACACCGAGTCGCACTTACTCATCATCACTAAACCAATCACTGCTCATCTAATTGGTTTATGACTAATGAGCTGCTAAACTCAACTAGAAAGCATTGATCGGGATAATTCCCAAGTCACTGGGTGCGATGATGGTTAGCAAATCCACCACAGTTCCAAACCCCAGCCGATCCGTCCCGTCAAACCTCTTTCCGAATCCATTTTCATTTCAAAACATTTTGTAAAACCAAATTCAAATCACGGTACATCGCCCCATTCCCAATCCAGTACACTACATGCTCTAATAATACTATTTTACATTGCATAATTGATAAAAGCTACGAGTCCCACTTACCTGTCCTGAGCTTCTATGTTTCACCGACTTGTACAACTCCTCGGAGTCCTCAAACCTTTTCACATCAGTTCATTACCTAAAATAAACCAATTCTTATCAATTTAAGTCTAATATTCATTTACTAATACTTCTAAACTAGTCTCATTCGAATTCGAAATCTCGAGATCTAGTTTCTAACATATTTTGACCATTTCACGCTTTTCGAGGTAAAAACCCCGGTGTAAAGTCTCATCCGACTTTTGAATTTCTCATTTTCCATATAAATTCCTCAATTTCTATTTGTTTGGTCAAAATACTATTTTTCCATTTTTTTTCCTATTTTCCTGGATTTTCTTTTCCATTTTCTCTCTTTTCTTTCTTTTTTTTTTCTTTTGGTTTGGCCCTGAACCGGGTTCGGCTCAACCGAGCCGAACCGGCCCGGTTCAGGGTCATCCCCTTCCTCTCGCCTCAACAGAGCAACAGCTTTGTGTGTGTGTGTGTGTTTTTTTTTTTGATTCTTTTTCTTTCATCGATTGGGGTTGGCTTCCAACGCCAACCCCAACTCGATTTGCATCTCCAATCTCGGCCATAGCTTCCGCCATGGCCGAGCTCCTCACAACCAATCACAACAACAACCAAGCAACAACGTCAATAATTACAACAACAAGAAATTTGCAACTCACCTCGGCCTCAACACTTCGACTCGCCATCGTCGAGCTCTCGCCATCTCCTTCTCACGCACTCACTTTGTTCTCTCTTCTCTTCTCCCTATTTTCTCTTCGATCTCTGTTCTCTGTTTCTTCTTCGATTTTAAAGAAGAAATGAGGCAGTTAAGGTGGGGAAATGACCAAAATACCCTTGAGCTTATCTCATTTCTTTTTTTACTCCGTTACCCTTTATGGTAATTTCACATTTTTCCAATATATTATATATATTTATATATATATATACTAATTTATATAAATATATATATTTATCGATATATTGCGCCTAAAATTTCGGTTGGCACGCCAACGAGAACATCTCGAGTGTGCGCATCACCGTATGTCCGACGCGTGTCACTCGTGACCCCGCGTATCACTCTGCGCCCGACAAATTACCATTATTTTATTATTTTCCATTTAATATATATTTATATATATCCATAATATATATATATTTATGCCTATAATTACACCTATAATTACGTAATTTCCACCGTCGAGCACACTCGAGCGTCAACGCTATCTCGCGTCTCATGTGTGTCCACATGACCCACACATGGTATTAGTTCGATTATTCATTGTATATGTACTAATACACACCAAACAAACACAATACATCACGCAATCCCGCAAACACGTTAGTCGTGACAATTCGGGCTTAACCATGAGTCTAACTCGGATTAATTTAGATTCGGATTACTGTTAATTACGTGCTTAAAATAACGGGTCGTTACAGTCTCCCCAATTTAGCAACAATTTCGTCCTCGAAATTAAGGCAACGTACAAGTTACCAATGATCTCGAACAGTAATGGAGTTCACTATTCCATTATATTTCCTACTCTTTAGCTTTCTCATTCCTTGCTTGTCTAATATATGTGGTTGTATCACCCTATCACTAGCACAAAGCTTATCTCAACTTTACTTTGAAGAATAAACGTAACTAAATTACCATTTTATTCTTCTCTTTCAGTTTAATAGAATGCCAATAACACTATTCCATTAATTTCACTTAATCGAATCTCTATAGCCCGTTCATAGGTGAGATTTCCAAAAGATCCCATATATCTTTTGATACATCTAAAACCTATGATACTTGTCACGTTTTCTCTTTTTCTTAAGGATTGTTGTAGCTCAAGCATTGACGAACCTACTAAGGATCAACAGTATCGTGTCTCCTACCTCCGTCCATCTCATAACTGAACGACAAGGTCGACAATCATCATGTCTCCTACCTTTGTCCACTACAAATGAACAGCAAGGTCAACATAGGTATGCATCACATTTCCTACCTCTGTCCACCACAAATGAACAGCAAGGTCAACATATGTGTGTTTCCTATCTCCATTCCACCCATCGGTGAATGGCAAGGTCAATCACACAACATTCTCATCATCATCATTCACTTTTTTTTTCTTTCGATACTTGCTTGAACCTTATTGATTTCGTCAATCTATACACTACAACTTTATCCTGATATTATTCGTTTCCTTTATATTGTAGTCATGCAGTACCTAGTCTGCTCTATTTCCTCTGTGTAGTTCTTTATTACTTCATTCATTATAGTACAAGATCTCTCATTCTTATCTCTCACCCTCATGGTAGGATAAGAAAGAGTATAGTTCATTATGTAAATTCTCAGATTACTAAGATCATTAAAGAACTCACACAGATGAATTGATTCTTTCAGTGATTATCATGATGAGACACAAGCTCAATCATATTCATTGAATTAAGATTAGTAACACATCTCTTCGTCATCACAAAGGAAATATATTGTACCGAGATTGAGACCTGGATTTTCATTTTATATCAATAACTTCTTCCCTAGATGGAAGCAAGTCTCGGATCTCTATCCGGAATATTTTTAATATCATACCATCTCACATCTCGCATACAACTATTTTGCTCAATCCTTTCGAACATAACATATACCTTCACTGACAAGAATCTTGCAGACTAGGTCCCCTCATCAACTATCATTCATTGTGCTGACGTCTATTTTCCATTACAAAATCTACAATCGTGATACTTTTCTCTTATCAGGTATAGACAAAAATCTACCTAACTCTTTAGGTTTCACTACTTAATATCACATACTAAATCCGTCTCATATCTTTTTATAATCTCTTTATATATCCTCATCTCAACCCATTTATAATTTATAGTATATCATCATCATTCTTGTCTAACCTTCCTCCTGAATCCAATTTTCATTTCAAAATTTAATGTCCAGCACAATTTTCATTATAACATGAAATATGGACACTACTCATTCATAATCAATCTCTAACATATTAAGTAGTTCCAATTAGATTTCTTAATCAATTCTATCACCCATTAATTCATTCATTTCAGTTCGAGTTGGTCTCATTCTGAACTCCAAAGAAATGACTGGTAATTATCAATTTCAACCTCTCAATTGATGATATGCCTGCGCAGGACTTCACTCATTCATCAATTATTATCTATCCCACTGATGAGATAATATTGAGAAGTTCCTATTATAATTACCCCTCGTGCCTATTTCTTTCATTCAAGTATTAACCACCGTCAATCACTTTGTGTAAGTAATTTTTCAGAGTGATTGAAACCCAAAATAGCTACTAGCTTTACTTCTCAGTTTCAATCTGTCTTAATGAACTCCTTTTCCTATTAACTCAAATATAATTGAGTTACAATTTCATTATCCATTTCAATTTTGTGAGTGTGGTTACACCATTACTTCACTATTTTCGTCTTTTGAAACTTCCCCCAATTCACATTTCACCAGTTCCACTGGTTCTCAAAGTTTTTCCCATCTAACACTTAGTGATTCCTCTAAGATCTTTCAGTCTTAGGAATAACTAAATAACATTCATACCCTTCAAACCCTTGTACATAATACAATTGTACTTTAAAACTCCTTCATGAATAAATGAACTTGCACATTCCATCCAATCAACTAAATGTATACAATACTGAAGTCCTCATCCCTATCTTATCATTTTCAAGTCTTTCCTTGAAGACTTATTCTTGCAATTCATTTCATCCATCATTTGAAATACATATTCTCAGTTCTTCATTATCAGTTGATGTCTTACAATAGTTTGGTATTCTTACCAATACCATTGTTTCTTATTAGTTCCTCTAAACGATATTTTATGTATTCACTACCATCCCTTGCTTCATTGTATCAATAGACAACTACTTGGATAAAATATCACAATACCTCTAACCTTTCTCTAATCCAAGTAAAATCAAATAACCATTGTAGTAAAACTACATTTCAATTTCCTTAAGCTACAAGACATCCTTTGCATCATGCACAACTCATCCTCATTCCATTACAAAGTTATTCCATTCTTTGTGTTGAATATAAGACAATTCTCAAATTGTCTTAACCTCAGTCAATTCCTTTTACTCATAACTTTAAAATTCAACACATATCTTAAGATTTATAAGTGAAACTTATCCATTGCACCTACAGCTTTTGATATATACCAACCTATTATCAGAGTTTCACACAACTCAGAATAAAGATTTCTTTGTGCATTTGGTACAGTTTCAACTATTTTTATATTCGTCATCATTGTCAACTTAATGATGATCTTATCTCAATAGAGTTAACAACTCTACATCTTCATTCATAAACATAGCGTGAGCTCTAATGAATTTCTATGGTTTACACCATAATCTTCACCTTATCAAGCCATCGCTTGATCATATACACTTAAATTCTTATCTTTACTTTATGATAATCCAATCTCAATCACTATTGAGAACTATTGGTTTCATTTAATTTACATCCTTAAGTTGTCAATCCTGAAAATCACTATTCCTTGGAATTCACTTCACGTTAATTTGTCACTCCACTTGAGTTCTTAAACTCATACAATTTTCATAATACCTCAAGTACAACAGAATTAATCAGTGGTTTGGTGTCAACAATCCAAATAATTTGATGAATCTTCTATCCTACATTGTGATAAATTTCAAGCCTTTCTAATATTCACATTACTTGAAACCTTAATCTCACAATCTTACATTCATCAAGATTGTTTTTCCCTTACTGCCCTATTATCAATTTGTTCAACCCAAACCATTTGAATTTTGAATGATTACTTAATTTCTATGAATTTCATTCCCAAAATTTATAAATTTCAACATTTTCCATCATATATTACAGTCAATATCAACCTCTTAATATGCTGCTCACCTATTCATTCCTAGTATTGTACATCATTCTCTGGATTCTCAATCCTTAACTTTATTGACAACTCATTCTCCCCAATTTAGACTGTACTAGTTCAAAAGATTACATTAAACACTTCACTAGCTCACTGCTATGTTTTTTTCAATTACCTGAACAGTACACCTCTTATCTACATCAGATGTCTCTGATGACAAGAGTGTCATATCTATGAATCTTTATGTATTAATGCCTCAAAAGATTCTTAAATACTTTGATGTTAAGCCTCTAACTTTGACCTTTCCAGTCCTTAAGCGTATATATTTGCAGCTTACAAATGATTCTACTTACAAATGATTCACTTTATTCTCAATTTACTATTTCCTTACAAATGATTCTACTTCATAAAACAAGATAGAGTTGATCAAGAACACAATTTTTTCCTTAAATCCTTCATCTATCATTTCTTGTTTTAACTCTTCACTTTTAGAGTAATGTTACCTTCAGCTCGTTTCTGTATATTCTATCTTTGATCTATACCTCAATCAGGTATCCTTACATCTCATCTCTATGTGTGGTTCCTCCACATCATCATTCCTTTCTCTTTATTGCTCTATTAATGAGTGTGATTACCCAAACAACACTAATAAGCCCTTGTTATTTTGCCTTCGGTATATACAACTATATCTCAACTATACTGACAGGCTTCCTTATTATTATTCTATTAGTGCTTGCAGTTACATCACCACAACACTAATAAACTTCTTTCTTACATAACTTTCAGTATGTGTGGCTGCCCCACAATCATACTTACAAGTTTCGTTCTCACTATTCCAATACAGGAATCATATACTTCATAATCATTCATGAAGTAGGCTCAACTAATGATTATCTAATCTCAACCAGGTTCTTATCATTCTCATTGAACTAGTTTCAATACTAGTATATTTTCTACTCAAAGTGACTCATCACCTTTGAGTTTCGTTGTCAATCATTTCATATTCCATTTACCTTGTATAGCAATTTCATCTGACCTATGTCTCTGAGTCCCGAGTCCATTATTCCTTCAACAATGACTATTTCTCATCAGACAGTATCAGTGAGAATCAAGATCCTTAGAGACTACTAAATAAAAGAGTTATTTATAACTCATCTCTTTTCGATATCTATATCATTTGGGTTCAAGGTTCTATAAACCCTAACCCTCAACATATATACATTCTCATTTCATGAGACATAGATGGATATAACCCATCTTATTATCGTTCCACTGTCTTCCTTTATCACAATGTCCCTGAAGTCTAGGTTCCCAAGAACCCTCACCATCAATTTCATTTGACTTACCAAGTCCTAGATGTGAGATAAGACTTTCAAATTCTTTTCAAGGCAAGACAGTACAGCTATATCTATCACATAGATATAATATAAAGCTCACAAATACATATCTCAAGCTTTTATCTTTCATTACCCCCCAAAATATCGATAAAACCGTTCATTTAATCTTGGTTTATCCCTGACTTGAGAATCAATCTCCAAATCAGTTAACCTAAATTTTTAATTTCAATATACAGGTACAACTCAAAATTTCAATCAAAGCGGTATCAGTATTATCACATCACTTCGAAACTTGATCGAAAGTGATAACATCAGTCTCTGATACTAATCTATATCAGAGTTATTCCATTGACTTCTCAGTGGAATAATCAAACCAAGCTTTAGAACATAGTCTCTTATATCAATCTATATCAATATTGTCTCTTACTTCGAGACCAATAAAAAACTTAAGTTTGTAAAGCCTTGGCTCTGATACCAACTGTGACATCCCCTAATTTCAATTAAGGAACGTCCGGCCTGAAACCCTAATTAAGCCCCGGTAAACCAGATCGGACCCAATTAGAGCCAGCAGCCTTACACATTTCCTGACAACAACTTGTATATCTTAATATTCATTAATCGAATAAAATAAACGAAAACCAACGCAACGGAAAATTTAAAACTTTTTGATAAAATACAAGTTATACAATACCGGCATGAACATCGGTATTGAGCTCTTATTCCCACCCATTTAATTACAAATCATAATGCAATATATATATATATATATATATATATATAACAGGAAACTCACTGCACCGTAGAGAAGATACTAAACTCCTGGTCTTCTCCTTTCCTGAGTTCCAAGTCCTAGCGTACATTCATACCTGGAAATGTTAAGGTGGGTGAGCTCCTACATGCTCAATAAGTGACTCTCATACCAACCATCAACTACCGATTAATATCAAGGCAATGTATAACAATATGAATCAAATGCATATCTACAGGAGCATATGAATCAATATAAACAATATATATAACAGATGCAAGTTCTTTGGTTCATTGCAATGTACCCGTGATTTGTATTTCACATATTCATATTTGCATTGAGTCGCCCCCTCACATATCCAAGAACCAATCACTGGGCATCTAATCAGTTCTTGTCAATGTGCCGCCAACTCATAAAACACCGAGTCGCACTTACTCATCATCACTAAACCAATCATTGCTCATCTAATTGGTTTATGACTAATGAGCTGCTAAACTCAACTGGAAAGCATTGATCGGGATAATTCCCAAGTCACTGGGTGCGGTGATGGTTAGCAAATCCACCACAGTTCCAAACCCCTAGGCCGATCCGTCCCGTCAAACCTCTTTCCGAATCCATTTTCATTTCAAAACATTTTGTAAAACCAAATTCAAATCACGGTACATTGCCCCATTCCCAGTCCAGTACACTACATGCTCTAATAATACTATTTTACATTGCATAATTGATAAAAGCTACGAGTCTCACTTACCTGTCCTGAGCTTTTATGTTTTACCGACTTGTACAACTCCCCGGAGTCCTCAAACCTTTTCACATCAGTTCATTACCTAAAAGAAACCAATTCTTATCAATTTAAGTTAATATTCATTTACTAATACTTCTAAACTAGTCTCATTCGAATTCGGAATCTTGGGATCTAGTTTCTAACATATTTTGACCATTTCACGCTTTTCGAGGTAAAAACCCCGGTGTAAAGTCTCATCCGACTTTTGAATTTCTCATTTTCCATAGAAATTCCTCAATTTCTATTTGTTTGGTCAAAATACTATTTTTTCATATTTTTTCCTATTTTCCTGGATTTTCTTTTCCATTTTCTCTCTTTTCTTTCTTTTTTTTTTTTCTTTTGGTTTGGCCCTGAACCGGGCCTGAACCGGGTTCGGCTCAACCGAGCCGAACCGGCCCGGTTCAGGGTCATCCCCTTCCTCTCGCCTCAACAGAGCAACAGCTCTGTTTTTTTTTTTTTTTTTTTTCTTTTTGATTGTTTTTCTTTCATCGATTGGGGTTGGCTTCCAACGCCAACCCCAACTCGATTTGCATCTCCAATCTCGGCCATGGCGCCTCACAACCAATCACAACAACAACCAAGCAACAACGTCAATAATTACAACAACAGCAGCTGCAACTCACCTCGGCCTCAACACTTCGACTCGCCATCGTCGAGCTCTCGCCATCTCCTTCTCACGCACTCACTGTTCTCTCTTCTCTTCTCCCTATTTTCTCTTCGATCTCTCTGTTCTCTGTTTCTTCTTCGATTTTAAAGAAGAAATGAGGCGGTTAAGGTGGGGAAATGACCAAAATACCCTTGAGCTTATCTCATTTCTTTCTTTACTCCGTTACCCTTTATGGTAATTTCACATTTTTTCAATATATATTATATATATATATATATATATATATTTATATATATACTGATTTATATAAATATATATATTTATCGATATATTGCGCCTAAAATTTCGGTTGGCACGCCAACGAGAACATCTCGGGCGTGCGCACTACCGGATGTCCGACGCGTGTCACTCGTGACCTCGCGTATCACTCTACGCCCGACAAATTACCATTATTTTATTATTTTCCATTTAATATATATTTATATATATCCATAATATATATAAATATATATTTATGCCTATAATTACGCCTATAATTACGTAATTTCCACCCATGAGAGCACACTCGAGCGTCAACGCTATCTCGCGTCTCATGTGTGTCCACATGACCCACACATGGTATTAGGCATTTCCTTGTTAGTCCGATTATTCATGTATATGTACTAATACACACCAAACAAACACAATACATCACACAATCCCGCAAACACTTTAGTCGTGACGATTCGGGCTTAACCACGAGTCTAACTCGTATTAATTTAGATTCGGATTACTGTTAATCACGTGCTTAAAATAACGGGTCGTTACAATTCGGACCTACCTGATCCGCCATCATCATCTGAACAAAAGAGCAAACTTATCGAATCAATAGATAACTACCGATACCATATAGAACACACATCAAACATAACATATACCAAATCAAATCCGACTTATCCCAACTCATCCTAACACCCCAACTAAGGTTCTAATAAGGATCATAGGGTTTCACTATAAGTTCAACCATTCCTAAATTCCACTAGTTTAAATGGCTTGTGTTTTAAAAAAAAATTTAGTCTCTGATACCAACTATGACGGCCCCAATTTTTCAATGCAATCGGGTACGCCTGGCCTAAACATACGAAGACTCCCGAGTCGGTATTCGGCAAGTTGGTGTATTATTAGTCAGCCTCAATTCGTTCGAATACTAGTTTATGAAATGATTATTGCAAATATAAAGTTTTACACAGCGAAAATAAACTACAAGTATAGGAAATAACTCAAATCAAAGGAAATTAGGAATCTATTAATGTGGAAATCCCGAAAGGAATATTCATGTACAACCGATGATGAATCAAGATAAGCAAGGTACATAATATCCAATGCTCTCATATCCCATTAAAAACATTAAAACATAGTAGTTCAAGAACAACATACAATCAATGAGCAACAAGCAAACCTATCTTAACCCTGATGAAGTGCCGCTCTGAGAGGTGCTCAGAGGAATTTGCCTAAAAAGGGTCCTTGCCCTTGCTGCATTCCGGTATATCTGCACCTATCGTCACAAACTAGACGATAAGCGACTAAGAGAAATCAAAAGTAATGCCAAAAGAATATAACAATAATTCATAAATATCAAATAAAGCAGTCTAAATATCATGCGGTGTATGAAGATAGGAATGTAAATAAATTAATGTAATGACCCATTTTCCAAATAGACCGCCACGGAGGCCAATACGGACCCACAGTCTGTCTTACCAGTAACAGTTGTGTTGAACATTGGATTATATCCTCCATTTTATCTTTTTACATGTGATGGCCCCAATTTCTCCATGAAATTGGGTACGCCCGGCCTAGATCCCGTGCAGGCCCCAAGTTATCACTTGGTAACCTGACGAGCCTAGTCAGCCTTCAATTTAATCAATTTAGTACTTTATGAAAGAGTTATTACAATAATACACAGCGGAAGACTAAACAATAAATAACAAGAGGAAATAACTCAATCAAAGGGAAATTAGGAATTCTATAATTATGGAAAACCCCGGTATTCATGTACAATTCGATAAATCAACATACATGATACTAATCTCAATAATAATACCAAGTTCTATAAACCAAAAACATACATATATAAAGCGATATACAAATGAGCAAAAACATATAACCTACTCTAGGGTTCCTCAAGTCCAGTACCGCTAATCCTCACAAAAAGTCGCGCCTAAGCAAGGCTCTTTGCCTCTACTCGCACTCATTCTCTATCGCACCCATCGTCACAAACTAGACGGTGAGCAACTGAGAGAAATCGAAAGTAATGCCAGAAGAATATAACAGTAATTCATGAATTATCAATTAAGGTAGTCTAAATATCATGCAGGAATTGAAAGATAGGAAGTTAAATAAACAAGGTGCATGATAGGCAGACTGGAAACAATAACAATCGAAACATGCGTGTTCTACGAGTCAAGAGAGGCCATAAGTGGTCTAAAATCCACAACAATACCACAACAATATCCACAACAATCCAGTACATGGTATCACACAATCACTAGGGGTGGTCAAACACTCGTGCGCACGAGTGCCGCGTTTATCCCTTCTAATGCAGGCCGCATGTACCTTCGAGATACACACTTATGCCAAGAACACACATACAAGGAATACGGAATGGAATGCCAACAAATAGATAATAGCAAACACAATGGAATGAAGATGAATCACATGGTATTTTCTTAACTGGCTTACTAACGTACACAAGTTTTTGAGACAAGTGTACTTACCTGAACTAATCGCAACCCGTGTAACAACACTCTCGCGTTCCTAGTAAGTATCCCCGAGTTTCCGCTACCTGACAAGGTTGGAAACTCTAATTAATGGGTCGAATTATTAACTAAACCCTAGGTGAAACCCTAGTATATTCCCAAGTGTTTTAAGGACTTAAACAACTCAACAATTTGATAAAAAGACGAGTACTCTCTCGGGTTTGAAAAACCACAACAATAATCACGACAGTGATGTCACAACACCGAGAATCATAACGCATGTAAGCCTACTCATGAATTATAGGCTCGGCTCAGTCGTATGTGAGTAACGCCATAGCTTTGAGAGCGGCAGCGTGTTCACGACATCATGACCATTCGTTAACTTTAAACACAATTGAAATGTAAAATTGATATGCATGAGAATAATAGCAAAACACCACAACCAAAGAGTACTCAACATACGCATCTATCCTTACGGCTTCACGACTAACCAAAAGTGTGAGTTCTCGTTATCATGGAAACTGAATTCACCAAACAAAAATCGAGACCTCAAAACGGATCGAGCATGAACATGAAACGATAACAAGACCGAGACTCCACTTAACCATGTTCATGATGACTTGCTGGTGTTGTCCGACATCGGGAGGAACCACCACGACATAGGGAAGCCGGGGATACCATCGCCAAATCATAAAACCACCATTCACGACCATAAACAAAAACAAAACCCTACGACAAAACCAACATGAAATCATATCAAAATAATTCATCACCACGGGTCCGGACATTTCAGAGGTTGTGAGACACCAGCACAAGGTTAGCATGGTCCCCGACAACCCCCCACGAGCGGTGATCCGGCCAACAGTGCCGCTATATGCGGCTGTTTCCGGCGAGAAGCACAAAACAATGAGCATTTGAAAATTTAATAAAACAGCGGACATACACCATATCTAGCCCTTTTTGTCGCGAAGGGAGGGGTGGTTCGGGACTGTTGGGACTCCGATGAACCACCGGAAGTCATCCCCAACCAATCCCGATCACGGCAGCTCCCCCACAACTGGACTGCACTTACAAAATGCACATACACATCACAATATTAACAACATGGATATACACAACTGTTTTCGCAAATCATTGACTCCCTGGGGATGTGGGGACTCTGGTGGACAACCAAGGGACCTTCCCCGACCTTCAACACTCACCGGAGCAGCGACAACCACCTCCGACAGTCACACACAGTGAGGCAGACTCGATGAAGAAGGAAAAACACACACAACACACACACTCGACCAGATCCGGCTTCCACTGCTCTCCATCGTGATTGGGAGGGTTCCTCGGACTATGGGTCGTCTCCGACCAGTCCCTCGACCACCGCCAGTCATCACAGTGGTAGCCGAGCCAGAGCAGTGAGGGGAACGCACACAAGGAGAGAAAAAAAGAAACCGTAAAGAGAGAGAGAGAGAGAGAGAGAACCTATGAAGACCAGTGAGAGCTCCGGCGGATGTCGTTTTCCGATCAGCAAAGAGAGCCGAGAAGGGAGGTCGAGATGATGGCCGAGAAAGAAGACCGTGAGAATGAGAGAGAGATCGAGAGAATGAGAGAGAGGCCGAGAGAGAGAGAGAGACCGAGTGGATGAGAGGGAGAGATCACGTACCTCCGGTGAGGGATTCCGGTGAGAGGCCGAGTGGATAGAGGAGGGTTGGTGGCGGTGGTGTGATTGAAGAAGACAATGAATAGTGTTGGGTGTAGGGTTTTTCTCCAACGTTTATGTTTTTATATGTCTTAAATGAGTCAAATGACCCTTTGCCCTCCCCACTTATTTCATACACATCTTAAGACCACTACCCTTATGAGTCTTTTGTCCTTTTATCACATCTCAACACACACACACATCTCGAGGCCAATCTCATGGCTCCTCACCATTATGCTGTGTCACTTTAACAATTTCTACTCTATAGCCCGTATGTCGCGTAGTTAACCAACTCCCACGTTTAAACGACGTTCCTTGTCCCGTATTGCCTTGCCCCGGCTCCCGTAGCGCGTGCAGTCTCGCCTTATCTCGCCAACAAATTAATTAAATTAATTAAATATCCCTTTATTTGTACTTTTTACTTGTTTTTATACCGCGTTTAACTAGTCGAAACCTCACTCAATTAAATATCACCCGAATGGCGCGAGACTCGTAAAATACTAAAATACTATTACACACAATCAAAGAATCATAAAATCACTTCGGTATCGACACCCGAAGTTCGAAATACTGACCAGTATTCACGTAGCCAGGTCACAATTTTGACAAGTGCGACACAAGTCAGATTAAAAATTTTGGGGTTGTTACAGTCTCCCCCACTTATTAGAATTTCATCCCCGAAATTAACCTAATAAGTAAACTAAACTAATGACTTTACCGTTCCTCTTCATAAATCCTGAAGAGACCGATAAAATTCTGAGTGAGTCAATCCTTGACTCCGACCAGTTCGTAACCCTTCAGTGGAGAGACCTTCAGGTATTCATAATCTCCCCGAATCATACTGAAGCTCATCGTGATACTCGTCAAGTATTTCCTGTGCCACTCCTGGGCACTCTTAAGTCTCGAGAAAATCTATTCACAATTACCCAGATGCTATCGTGACCACGAGGAGATCGGGGCAACCACTAACGAAATCCATATTAATATGTACCCAAATCCATCAAGAAATGGGTGGGGCTGTAGTAGTCCTCCAGTCGTCGATGCCCAGCCTCTACGCGCTGGCATGTCACACGCTCGAACAACTCCGACACCTCAGAAATCATCCCTGGCCACCAAAAGAATGTCGCATATCGGCGCACATCGTAGGTCGACCCGGATACAACAAAACTGGAACAGTGAATCTCCTGAAGTACCTCGTCACACGCATTAGCCACCAATGGAAACCCCAGTCGCCCGCGATACCTCTAGCATGAGTCTGTCGACCGACTCTTGTCGGGCAATTTGAACTATCCACCATCTCACCGCACCGCTGGTATGACGCATCGTCTTGCTGTCCCTCGCGCACAATGCCAAATGAGACGGTCTGCAACATCGTTTGACCACGTATCTAGGTCCTGGTAGTCGTCGGCACGTCCGCTGAACTCATCAACTCGGCTGCCTCACGTAAACCACGCTCGTAGGTTCCTTAACGCACGACTACCTCCGCATCCAATCCTTTGCAACGCAACGCGTCAGCAACAATGTTGGTCTTCCTTGGATGCTACGCAAAACGAAAAGTTGTAATCCTTTGCGAATTTAGGCCAAGGCTTTTGTGTCAGGTTCAGCTCCCACTAAATGAATAGGTGTTTCAAACTCTCAGGATCATTACATAACTCGAACGAGCATCGTACCGGGACGTTCTCATATCCTCAGCACGAACACGATCGCAGCTCACTCCAGGTCGTGGGTTGATCAGTTCTTCTCGCAAACTTTCAGATATTCGAATGCATAAGCGATCTCAAGGCTTAAATCTTCTCGAAACCAATTGCATCAACGTTTGCTCTAAACACGCATCCTAAAATCTAACCTTGGGTAATAAATACTCGTACGCGATTCAATATCTTAGCAGCATCGACATCCTGTTTCGCTCTACCACATACGCTACACACAAGGGTCTCAATTTCGTCTTCTCGTATTATAACTCGAACATGAAATGCACCAAACCAGTTCGTACTAAAAGAAACGTTGAATCCTAAACTCCATCACAGACTCGCCTGCGCTCTGCCTCAACGCAATGAATTCATTCCTTTTCGCTCGAAAGATAGTCGGCGGAAAGTACTTCTAAGTAGACTAGGTCTTGATGTCAACCCAATCGCTCGGGATGCCTCGGGTAGCAATGATTGTCGTCCACCAATCGTCCGTCTCCCCTTGCAACATTGATGAAGAGGTAGTCGCCTTCATGCGTTCCTCAATAGCGATGATGGTATGAAACTTCTCGTGATTCTTCAAGAATAACTATGCTGTTCTAATGTCGATATCACCATAGAACTTTAACGGGTTGTGCCTCTTGAACTCTCTCCACTACCTAGCCTTGGTAGTGACCATGTGACTCTTCTATGGAGTAGTGACCGGAGTAGTGACTGCAGCAGCTACAGGTGTCAGTGGAGTCTCCTCAGTCTAAATCAAATGTGTAGCACCCTCAGCCTGTACTATCTGAGCAACAAAGTCCCTGGCACAACGGTAACCGAAATCGGTGCGTTGTGGAAGCTGTAGCTACTAGGGTCTCCATCCCCTGAGTGGTAGAAACATGCGACAAAGGCGTAGTCAGAGTCAATGGTGTCGTGGTAGCCTGTGCGGGTGTCCTCAGTGACTGCACTAACTCCTAAAATCTCTGGTCCTGCGTCGCGACTCTCTGAGATAATGTATGTATTTCCTCAAGGCATCGTGACAAAATCATGTCGATATCATCACTCGGACCTGGCTGATCCGCCATCATCGTTTGAACAAGAAAACGACTTTCTCGGATCAATGATAGCTACCGATACGATATAATACAAACAACAATCATAATATGTACAAAGTTAAATACGACTCATCCCCAACTCATCCCTTCAAACTAAAGTTCTAATTAGGATCGTAGGGTTTTCCACTCTAAGTTCAACCATTCCTAACTTTCACTGTCTTAATGGTTTGTGTTTTAAATTGAGGGTCGGGTCGTTTATAACCTTAAGCTCTGAAACCAACTGTGACGTTGGTATCACAATTTTGATACAACTCTAAACTATGTCTCGAAGATTATAAAGCCTAGGCTCTGATACCAACTGTGACGGCCCCAATTTCCCCGTGCAATTGGGTACGCCCGGCCTAGACCCGTGCAGGCCCCAAGTTATCACTTGGTAACTTGACGAGCCTAATCAGCCTTCAATTTAATCAATTTAGTACTTTATGAAAGAGTTATTACAATAATACACAGCGGAAGACTAAACAATAAATAACAAGGGGAAATAACTCAATCAAAGGGAAATTAGAAATTCTATAATTATGGAAAACCCCGGTATTCATGTACAATTCGATAAATCAACATACATGATACTAATCTCAATAATAATACCAAGTTCTATAAACCAAAAACATACATATATAAAGCGATATACAAATGAGCAAAAACATATAACCTACTCTAGGGTTCCTCAAGTCCAGCCGCTAATCCTCACAAAAAGTCGCCTAAGCAAGCTCTCTTTGCCTCTCGCACTCCGCTCTATATCGCACCCACCGTCACAAACTAGACGGTGAGCAAGCTGAGAGAAATCGAAAGTAATGCGAGAAGAATATAACAAGAATTCATGAATTATCAATCAAGGCGATCTAAATATCATGCGGGAATTGAAAGACAGGAAGTTAAATAAACAAGGTGCATGATAGGCGACTCGGAAACAATAACAATCGAAACATGCGTGTTCTACGAGTCAAGAAAGGCCATAAGTGGTCTAAAATCCACAACAATACCACAACAATATCCACAAAAATCCAGTACATGGTATCACACAATCACTAGGGGAGGTCAAACACTCGTGCGCACGAGTGCCCGCATTTTATCCCTTCTAGTGCAGGCCGCATGTACCTTCGAGATACACACTTATGCCAAGAACACACATACAAGGAATACGGAATGGAATGCCAACAAATAGATAATAGCAAACACAATGGAATGAAGATGAATCACATGGTATTTTCTCAACTGGCTTACTAACGTACACAAGTTTTTGAGACAAGTGTACTTACCTGAACTAATCGCAACCCGTGTAACAACACTTTCGCGTTCCTAGTAAGTATCCCCGAGTTTCTCGCTACCTGACAAGGTTGGAAACTCTAATTAATAGGTCGAATCATTAACTAAACCCTAGGTGAAACCCTAGTGTATTCCCAAGTGTTTTAAGGACTTAAACAACTCAACAATTTGATAAAAAGTCGAGTACTCTCTCGGGTTTGAAAAACCACAACAATAATCACGACAGCGATGTCACAACACCGAGAATCATAACGCATGTAAGCCTACTCATGAATTATAGGCTCGGCTCAGTCGTATGTGAGTCACGCCATAGCTTTGAGAGCCGGCAGCGACATCATGACCATTCGTTAACTTTAAACACAATTGAAATGTAAAATTGATATGCATGAGAATAATAGCAAAACACCACAACCAAAGAGTACTCAACATACGCATCTATCCTTACGGCTTCACGACTAACCACAAGTATGAGTTCTCGTTATCATGGAAACCGAATTCACCAAACAAATACCGAGACCTCAAAACGGATCGAGCATGAACATGAAACGATAACAAGACCGAGACTCCACTTAACCATGTTCATGATGACTTGCTGGTGTTGTCCGACATCGGGAGGGAACCACCACAGCATAGGGAAGCCGGGGATACCCTCGCCAAATCATAAAACCACCATTCACGACCATAAACAAAAACAAAACCCTAAAACCAACATGAAATCATATCAAAATAATTCATCACCACGGGTCCGAACACTTCAGAGGTTGTGAGACACCAGCACAAGGTTAGCATGGTCCCCGAAAACCCCCCACGAGCGGTGGTCCGGCCAACAATCTTTGCGTTTATATATGCAGTCAAGTTTCGGCAAGAAGCACAAAACAAGGAGCATTTGAAAATTTAATAAAACAGCGGACATACACCATATCTAGCCCTTTTTGCTGCGAAGGGAGGGGTGGTTCGGGACTGTTGGGACTCCGATGAACCACCGGAAGTCATCCCCAACCAATCCCAATCACGACAGCTCCCCCACAACTGGACTGCACTTACAAAACGCACATACACATCACAATATTAACAACATGGATATACACAACTGTTTTCGCAAATCATTGACTCCCTGGGGACGTGGGGACTCTGGTTGACAACCAAGGGACCTTACCCGACCTTCAACACTCACCGGAGCAGCGACAACCACCTCCGACCGTCACACACAGTGAGGCAGACTCGATGAAGAAGGAAAAACACACACAACACACACACTCGACTAGATCCGGCTTCTACTACTCTCCATCGTGATTGGGAGGGTTCCTGGACTATGGGTCGTCTCCGACCAGTCCCTCGACCACCGCCAGTCATCACAATGGCAGCCGAGCCAGAGCAGTGAGGGGAACGCACACAAGGAGAGAAGAAAAGAAACCGTAAAGAGAGAGAGAGAACCTATGAAGACCAGTGAGAGCTCCGGTGGATGTCGTTTTCCGATCAGCAAAGAGAGCCGAGAAGGGAGGTCGAGATGATGGCCAAGAGAGAAGACCGTGAGAATGAGGGAGAGATCGAGAGAATGAGAGAGAGGCCGAGAGAGAGAGAGGCCGAGTGGATGAGAGGGAGAGATCACGTGTAACAACCCCAAATTTTTAACTGACTTGTGTTACACGTGTCAGGATTGTGACCCGGCTACGTGGATACTGGACGGTATTTCAAACTTCGGTAGTCGACGCCGAGGTAATTTTATGATTCTTTGACTTTGTGTATTAGTATTATAGTATTCTACGGGTCTCGAGCCGTTTGGGCTATGTTCAATTGAGTGAGATGTCGCCTAGTTTATACGGGGTTTTTCGGGAACCGTTTTAGTGGATTTTATTAATAAACAAAGCCAAATGAAAAACATGACCTAAGTTAAGGAAATAAAATTTTAACACTAAAGTATAATAAAAGCATGAGGGAATCTATTAAAATCCCAATAGTGGGACCGCCTCGAGAAACGTGTCGAACGCGGGACACGGTGCACCGAGTAGGCGAGAATTTGTGTAACCTTATTGGTAATTTAATAAAATTAATGGGATTAATTTAATAGGTTATTATGGATAGGATTGTTAAAGTGACACAAGTGAGTGAGGAGAGTCATTGGATGGTCATAGAGATGGGGATATGTGTTAGATGGTGATGAGGAGCCAAATGACTCATAAGGGTAGCTGTCCAAGGGTTGGGCAAGTTTAAAAATTAGGGGCAAATGGGTCATTTCACCTTAAGTCACATATATAAAAACAAATGAAACCCTAAAACCCTAATGTGCACTATTCATCATCTCCACCAACCACCACCGTCACTGTTCATTCTCGCCACTCGCCGCCTCCCACCGGCGTCACGGACCCCGACGAGGTGAGCCTCCCTCTCTTTCTCCCCGATCTCTCTCGTTCTCTCTCTTTTTATCACTCACTCTCGGTTTTCTCCTCTCCTCTCCACGCTCACGTTGCTCTCGGCCTCACGTCACAGTCCTCACCCTCAGCTGTGTCGCCACCCTCGACCCTGGCAACTGATCCCTCCACCATCACCGGCGACGTCGAGGTGAGCTCTTCTCTCTCCCTTCTTCCTTTCCTCTCTCTTTTCGGTTAGCACACTCTCTCACTCTCAACCGCCTCCTTCTCTCATTCTCCAGTCACCACCGCCACTCACCACCGTGCCGGGAACCTCGACCACTCAGGAGACACCAAGGTGAGCCACCTCAACTGTTCTCTCTCTCTCTCTCCACGGTTTTGTGCTCCTCTACTCACAGTTTTCACGTTAATTTTTGAATGGATTGTGGGACTGTTAAGGACATGTTTCACCATTGTTTTGGGGGGGTGCTGACTGGAGGTCGACCTCCGGCGACGCTGCTGGCCGGAGGTGACCCCATGTGAGTTGTGTTGGAGTGTGTAGGTGAGGTTATTTGAGGTGTATGTGAACTGTTGTTGTGCATGTAGGTGACGGCTTTGGTGAATGTGTGTGTGGGGTGGCTGTCCTATATGTGTGGGGTGCGTACAGTGTGTGTATGTGCGTGCACTTTAGTGGGATTGTTTTCATGAGGTGTATGTGTGTGAGTTTCAATTTGCATAACAATGTGTATAGGTGGCTGTTTTGGTGTGGATTTTGTGCAAGGGGTGTACAATGTGTGTACACCACAATGGGGTGTACACAATAGTGGGTGTGTACACCACAGTGGGGTGTACACAACAGTTGTATATGTTTGGAATAGTGAAAATGTGTATATAACATAGTTTTACATAATAAAGTAATGCACTAATGAATGTGAACATGGTAAATCACAATGGGGTGCACACACCAGCGGGGTGTATGTGCACAAGACAGCGGAGTGTGTGAAGTGTTAGTGTGCACACCAATGGGGTGTACACATCAATTGTGTGTGTGTGACCATAATATATATTATTGTAAGTTTAAGAATAAGTAAACAAGATTATAAGTATAGACATTTGTATTAAATGAATATGGACTTGTAAAAAGGCCCAACAAGGGCCCAATCCACTCATTTTTTTGATATAAGTTCATAACAAGTCTAGATTGGTGTGTATGGGTTGTGTAAAACCCAATAAGAGTTTAAGATGATAGCACAACTTAAGGCCCAAAACAAATACATAAAATGTAATAATGAACCCATATGTCCAAGCCTAATAATTATCCACATATCGAGCCTACTTAGGTGGATATAGGCTTAATGCATGAACCCACCAAGAGCCTAACCAGGGTTTAAAGGATATCAACAATAACATGGGTTGCAGTAATTAAATGAATTGAAACAAAGTTTATGAGAATTATCATAAAACTAAATACTAATCCTAAACCTATATTCAGGACTTAAATCGCTGTCAGGTAGTCGAGAGACACGGGAAGCGCGTTAAAGTCTCGGAATGAGTACCGGGTCACGTTAGATCAGGTAAGTACATGCATGCCTTGTGTGTATGTACGTTAGTAGACCAGTAAGAAAATAACATGTAGTTTATACATCCTTTACTTATTGCTATTGTTGCATTGATCATTTGCTTGATATTCCATTCCGTTTCCTTGGTGGTATGTTCTTGGCATGAGTGTGTGTCTCAAAGGTATCATGAGGTCCCGCACTAGCTGGGACAACGAGGGTGCCCTCTGCAGGGGTAACCGACAACCCCTAGTGATGTGTGTCTTGGTACTTGGATTCGAGAGGTGTTGCGATGCCTCTCGATTTCACGCCGCACTAGTGTTGCGACATTGCCGGGGAGATCTTGCGAGATCTTTGTCGTATTGCTGTGAAATAGACCACTCATGGGCCTCTTTTGAATCTTAGAACATGCAAAATATCGATTGTTTATCTTTCAGTCTCTTTATCATGCATTTGATTTATTTACTTTCCAGTTATTTCCTTTCCGCATGATACTTAGACTGTTTTCCTTGTTAAAATCATAAATTACTGTTACATTCTTCTGGTACTACTAGCAATTTTATTCAGTTACTCACCGTCTAGTTTGTGACGGTGGGTGCAGATAGAGTGGAGAGCAGCAAGGGCAAGGGGCTCTACTTAGGTGATATACTTTGAGGCTTTGCGGGACATCTGAGAGACTTTATAGTAGGTGATTATACTTTGTTTGCTGATGTGTATATCGTTTTATACTTATTTTGTTAGGATTATTGAACTGGGTATATCTTTATTGAGACTGGTATCATGTGTATATGCCTATCGAATTGTACATGAATACCCGGGGTTTTCCACACTTATAGAATTCCTAATTTCCCTTTGATTGAGTTATTTCCCTTTATTATGATTGTTTTAGTCTTCCGTTGTGTGTAAATGCAATAACTCTTTCATAAAATACTGAATTGATTACATGAAGGCTGACTAAGCTCGTCAGGTTGCCGAGTGATGACTCGGGGCCTGCACGGGTTTAGGTCGGGCGTACCCAATTGCACGGGGAAATTGGGGCCGTCACATCACGTACCTCCGGTGAGGGATTCCGGTGAGAGGCCGAGTGGATAGAGGAGGGTTGGTGGCGGTGGTGTGATTGAAGAAGACAATGAATAGTGTTGGGTGTAGGGTTTTTCTCCAACGTTTATGTTTTTTATATGACTTAAATGAGTCAAATGACCCTTTTGCCCTCCCCGCTTATTTCATACACATCTTAAGACCACTACCCTTATAAGTCTTTTGTCCTTTTATCACATCTCAACACACACACACATCTCGAGGCCAATCTCATGGCTCCTCACCATTATGCTGTGTCACTTTAACAATTTCTACTCCATAGCCCGTATGTCGCGTAGTTAACCAACTCCCGCGTTTAAACGACGTTCCTCGTCCCGTATTGCCTTGCCTCGGCTCCCGTAGCGCGTGCAGTCTCTCCTTATCTCGCCAACAAATTAATTAAATTAATTAAAAATCCATTTATTTGTACTCTTTACTTGTTTTTATCCCCCGTTTAACTACTCGAAACCTCACTCAATTAAATATCACCCGAATGGCGCGAGACTCGTAAAATACTAAAATACTATTACACACAATCAAAGAATCATAAAATCACTTCGGTGTCGACTCCCAAAATTCGAAATACTAACCAGTATTCACGTAGCCGGGTCACAATTTTGACAAGTGCGACACAAGTCAGATTAAAAATTTTGGGGTTGTTACATTACATCTTATTAATTATCCATTTACTGATTAAGTTGTATTGAAATCAAATTATATATTAAGTCATCTTGAAATCCTTATAACACAGCGAAAGCCTTATCAACATATTTGCTCGGATAATAGTACTATATGTGTGTGACACAAACCATAAACCTAATGTGGAAAACCCATATATAACCATAAATACCTCTGAAGTCACAAAAAGATCAATATATACAAGGTATCTCAAAATATCTCAAAATCTCCAAACCCAAAATGAAACAAAATATATATAATACAAACATACGAGTCAGGCAATCTTAGATCAACGGTATTCTGGCAGCTTACCCTTGCCCCTGCTTGTACTAGGATATGTACTCAAGCCATCACAAAAGGCAGATGACGAGTCCAGAGTGAGTATTCCCAAAGAAATTAAGTGAGCAATACTGAAAGTAAATACTGGAATTTAAATAAAGCTATTAAATAAACATGCGGAAATAAATACAGAAAATTGCGAATAATAGGAAAAGCTCAAAGTATGTTCCTAGCCCCTAGGGTCAGACTACCACCATAATTCGGACTTTTCCACAGAATACTGCCAGCGAGTCCTACTCAAGAAGGGCCAGTATCTGGATCCGCTCGATGGCTGACGTTACGCCTACGGCGCACCGACATATGCCATGACGTAATACTCGGATCGTGCTATTCACCAAGAGCGATTTGGTAGCACGTGCTATGGTGTAGTGGACATACACACATGAATAGAACAGAGGGAGCCCCGCTCAACATCCGCTCATATAGCCATAACCAGAGTAGAATATTGAAATGAAAGAAATTGAATTCAAATGCCAAAAGAAGTAAATACTCAAGTAATTTGGTTGGGATACTACACACCTCAATCCGCACTCCGCGTCTCAAAAATCAAACCCCGGTCTAGCTCCAATAAACACCCGACAATCAAAATTATTACCTAAATGTACCTAATACCATTTATCATTAAATTAGCTTCAATTAATTATATTATGTCAATTTTACGTTTTACGAGGTAAAAACCCCGACAACATCTCTCCAAAATCTCGAGAAAGTCCGAAACTCATTTATGAACCCATTTTCTAATTTCTCATATTTTTCTGAATTTTTTCATAATTTTTAGCTATTTTTTCTCTAATTTTCTGTATTTTATTTTTATTTAAAACTGTTTTTAATTTATTTAAATAAAATAAAGAATATTATTTAATTAATATGGGGGCGGGTCCCCTGAACCTGGTCCGACCCGACCCAACCGGGTTAAGCCCGATTCGACCCACCTGGACCGGGTCAAGGTCAGGCCTGGGCGGTTCGGCCCGGCATACGCGCGCCCTCCTCCCTTCTTCTTCAAATAGAGGCGTTGTTGTGCGCCTCTGTTTCATCATTTATTTTATTTTTTATTTTTTAATTCTTTCTTTCTTCTCTTCTCAACTACACCATCATCAACACCAACACCAACATCAAGCATCACTAATCCACCATTAAAAACAATGATTTCTTCAAACTCAACAACACCCACAACAACAACAACGACTAACAAAAGATTCACCTTCGATCGCCGCCGCCACACCTTCAAGCTCTCCTATTTGCTCAATCCAATCTCTCCTTCCCTCCTCTCTCTCGGTCTCTCGATTTCTCTTCTCTCTCTTTTCGATTTTGTGAGAAAAATGGGATAACTGCCTACGGCGCCATGTGCGGCGTCCAGACCAGAACGAGGATTTTTTCGACACCCAACTCTCATCGTCGCGCTCGGTGCTCATTGCCAACGTATCCCGAGGTTCGAGACCATCCGAAACAGACTTCGAGCCGTCGTAGAACTATGGGAATTGTCCGGGATTTCAAGTTATCCCAAAAACATCGAAATCAACCAAAAAAAGTAAAACTGAGAAAAACAGAAACACCGGCCCAACACCGGGTGTTGATCGCTCTGTGGATCACCAACAACATCGGAAAACTCGACAGAATCGAGCTCGAAACGACATCCGTGGTCATCGCGATAAAATTCACAAATCTAACAGGTGAACGGAGAAAGGAAAAAGAAGAGCAAGACCCTCACCTTAACTCTAGCTAGATTTGGGACTCCGGTGAGACTCTGGTCGCCTAATTCAACCCTCCAGTGGTTGTTCTACTATTCTTGCTCACAAAATTTGAGAAGAGAGAATGAGGAGAGAAAAGGAGAGAAGGAAAGAATGGGTTTTCAAGTGGTGGGGTGGTCCTTATATAGGCCCTCACCTCATCCACTTGTACGCACGCATATCGAGGCGAATCCAACAACTCTCCCTTCAAGTGGTCCACCAACTCTAACTCCTTGTGTTGACTCCATTAAGTGACTCGGGTGTCATTTAGTTATTCAGCTCCTCAGCCCGTTCTTGCGCTTCTCGACCTGAACCGCGCCCTAAGTCTCCCGTTGTGTGCCCTTGGTCTTGTCCACGGCCCGAACCAATTTAATTATCTAAATTATTATTCGAAAAATCATTTATTAACATTTTCTGTGTTTTTATCCCCTGTTTCTCCTAGGCAAAACCTCACTCAGATTAAAACTCGCCAAAACGACTCAAGACTCATATTAGACTAATACATGCATCACAAAAAAATAAAATTACCTCGATGTCGACTCCCGAAGTCCGAAATACTCGACGTACCACGCAGCCAGGTCACGGTCCTGACATAGGACATAAGTCGTGTAAATTTTGAGGGTTGTTACATCCACCTTAATAACTTTCTGAATTGTTTTGTATTAGGGAATGTACAATGGACCCATATCAAATAGAATACAAACATACACACATGACTATACGTTCTAATTTTAACCAAAAGAAAAAAAAAACTACACGTTCTAGTCACAACAACTTTACTGATACAATTCCATTACAAGTAACCCCAACTCCTTTTACTTGTTAGGCCACCCTATGGTTATCTATGATTCCATATTGAGAGTTATGGGAGGCTAACAAGTTACATGTGCAGTATCCATCGGTAAACATTATGGTTGTACATGTGATAAGCATAAGCCTCTAGTCTCACTTGACAATCAAATTTTATTACAAATCTGAGAGCAAGTTTGTGAATAATTAGTGTCTCTCTGAATTTTGTGGAAGGATTTCTGAGAACAAGTTTTGGAAACAATTTCTTGCAAAAACAAAATAAATGATACTTATCAATCATTAGTCTAATACCACAATACTATGCAGTTTTTTTTTTTTTTTTTTTTTTTTTTTTTTGGTAGGACAATACTATGCAGTTCGAGCAATAAGAGAATAGGCCCATTATTACAAATTTACAACGTAAACAATGTAGGCTTGAGATGCTAAACTAATTCACTAGGATTTGAGAGCTATTTTTTTAGTTTAAAATAGCTTCCGTCTACACACATACCAACTATTGTTGTTAAAAATAGCTTAAGCTGAACCGGGCACAACATCTATATATAGTTAGGGATTATTTAAAATATTTTTTCAAAACAATCTAATTAAAAGTGATCCCGATATAAGTTATTTTAGTCTATTTTCTTGGTTACATAATTTCTTTTTGAAGTAAAATAGAAATTTGATTTAATCATGATAACCTTCTGGACCTTGCCTTTTTTAGCAATTGATGTATGATCCATCTTGGCAAGGTATGTTTAGGCATTTGACTTGATATGTTGTTGTCTTCAACAAAGAACAATTAAGAACCAACTTGACTCCATCATGAGTCGAACCTATGACCACCCCCTTGCCTTTTAAGCAAGTAAGTGACACTTCAACCACCTCACTAGAATTGCTTTGGCACTGTACCAACTAACTTATTACGTGATTAATAGATGTACAGTACATTTAGCAACCTAGACAGCCAACTGTAAGGTATAAAGGACAAGATGCAATGAATTCCTGCTTTCCAGTGTGAGTAACGCTTGAAAGAATATGGGTATGCATGTAACAAGTCTACAAACAGAAAGAGAATAGCCATTCTTACTAGCTTATCTGACAACCTCCATCTCATGATCTTGCAGATTGTACCTAACAGCAAATGTTTATGAACAAAATGTCAATAATTAGTCTTGATAATCAACGCATCCTTCAACTTTCAATTCAATAAGAATGACTCAGGCTGTGAAAACATAAGGGTAATGACATTGACCTGGAAATCATTATTGATGGTCAAGGCATCCCTCAACTTTCAATTCTATGAGAGCGACACAGGCTGTGAAAATGGAAGTTTATGGCATTGATCAGGGAAGTGGTGTAGCAAGGGAAATGGAGGAGCTCCAATAAATCAGGGTAGTAGATTATCTATTTTTCCTACTGCGAATTTTTCTCCTATATGCATTATCACACATCATCACATAATAAGGAACAGTCTCACTTAATCATTTAATCATTTTCATATTATTTTTTTCATGAAGAATTAGCATCGCAAACTATTTCCAGTGAAATTCATAAAGTTATTCAAGATATGAACCAACCTGTCTTGGCTCAAAATGTATGGTTAAGGTATTTACAAGAAAAGGGTTGGATCATTAGGATTCACAAGGCAGAATGACAAAAACGGTATCCTATCCTGCCAAATGCACCAAAGAGAGGTTCAACAGCTAGAAGATATATTCTCATCAGTAGCTGCAAAGAGCTCATCTTGCAAGTGCTCGAGATGAAGGAAGACTGTTAACTCTGCAAAAGTCCACTTTGGTGCTCCTTCGAGCAAAATACAAATTTTCTTTTGGCGGTAAAGGGCCAACTACAAGAATTCCAATAAGGAAAATGATCTTCCAGTTCCACCAACAAAGAGGACTATAACCATCCTACCTAAGAAAAATATGGAATTGATGAAGGATGGAGAAAATGGGAGGAAAGTGGTGATACATTCTGAATGACTGTAAATAAACCATTGCGCAACAAATGGTCCTTCTGTAACACCTTTAATAATCTACAAGGATATATGTGCATGATATACACGCATCTACTATTGTTTTCTTGTAACAAATGGAATGATCTGCCCGGTTGCTTTTGCTTTGATCAGCAAGGGTACATGCAGGCAAGATATAAAGAAATGCATGGACTCAGAAATGATCAAGCGAAATACACAACAAGAGCTATACATGCATTCATGTAGACAGCCTCTGCTTATTCAACCAACCAGGACCGGGGAAGAAAATAACATCTACTAAACCAAGATGTAGAGAATATCAACAAGCAACCAGGCGAGATTGAAGGAAAAGGCCTGATCAAGATGTAATATTAATTGATAAATAATTGGTAAAAAATCGTAGTACTATATATATGCTCAAAAATTTAAATAACCCACCTGAGAACTTGAAAGGAACCCGATTATACAGCGGGTTTCAGGCAGATGTGGCAGAAACCACCTTTTAAGGACCCCTCACTTACCAATTCTTTAAAGATAAATAGAACACGCAGGGTATATCGATGCAAAAGAAAAAACAAAAACCTTTGGAAAACAATGCAGATCCTACTCTAGCTTTTAATGTTACAATTCCATGGAAATTGAAATAACTAGTTCATCAGTTGGTCTTCTTATCATCTGCCTCCTTCTCCACACCATCACTAATGGCTGGTTTCTGATCTTCATCCTCACCCCCAAAGCCAAATTCATTGACACGTTTCCTATCAACAGGGTAGACCCACCTCTGGTACACGTATATCAAAAATATAACATCTACAGACCAAACACACAAAAGTCATCAATTGTCACATAATTTCAATCAAAGAGCGAGCAATGGCATATGATATAATGTTCATCCACAATAAAAATGTATCAATCAATTTCAAGCTATATAACAAATACAAAGCACGTAAAACAATTGCAATTCAATTTGGAAGTTCTTATTAACACCCCTTTTTGAGAGAGAAGAAACAACCATCAAGGCCTTATTGGGCCTCCCATGCCTCTCCTTAAGCTTATCCCATTTCATCTATCCTCATATTCGAGGTGGGAATTCTGAATCTGAAATCATGAGTTCACTAATCTCCCTTTTCCTTATTGCATAGGCCTGCTAACTACTTTTTTTTGTACATAACCTACTAACTATTTTTTACTTGAATAGGGTATCTTGTATTTCAGGTTTACCCAAAAAAAGAAAAAAAAAAAAAAAAAAAAAGAAAGAAAGAAAGAAAGAAAAAAGAACAAAGAAAGAAAGTTCAGTCCATGAAAAGATCAACTAGAATTTTATCCATACTCACCATCACGGAAAACAGACAATCGGTGTAACGTTGGCATTTTTATAACAAATGCGAATAGATCATCAATAATGGTGTTGAGGAACTTGTACGTCATTTGTCTCCATGGAAGATGAGCAACTGACTTTAACTTATAGTTTATGAATAGTTGAGGGCACATCATAATAAAACCTAGCATTAAAGAAAAAAGGGGAAAAAAATAGTCAAATAGATAATTCTTGACCTCAAAAAAAGATAATTCTTAAATGAGACTTATTAAAGGAGAATATATTAATGAATAGACCCATAATCTGTCCATAAGCAGGACAGGCACATCAGTAAATGTCAGGAAGCCTGCTTGAAGCACCCACAAGGAATTCACATTACCAAAGATAGAGATGTTATTTTCTTCCTTTAGGCGAAACAAAAATATCAACTCCTCGACAAATATATCGCTCTATAAGTTTCCACCATATAGGAACAATGACATAACCCTACTTTCCCAGAAATTGTAAAGTGGAAATCTTGTTTGAGACTAAAGCGAAGTTCCACTATCCTGGATTCTAAAATGTCAAACAAAAAATAAAATAAAAACTTGAGTGGTGAAAGGGCATACCAAACATGTATACACAGCTCGTAAGGGAAGAGAGGATCCATGAGTACCAACTTCTATGACGTTCATACATAAGAGAATAAATAGATGAGCATGCCACGAGGAAGAAGAGCACATAGGATAGATATTTCATTGCAATATCATCATACTCCTTCGTCTTGTTTTTCACATAAGATTCGCGATCTCGGAATCTCAACCTAGGAATTTTTCCACTTCTATCAATCTGAAAACAGAAAGAAAATATCATAAAATGTACATAAATTTTCTGAATTAAATCAAAATCAAAAGTATGCTGTCTGTAATTTGGACAAAGGAATTGAGAAGGATAATAAGGAAGGGGCAACAACAATAAAGCTTCAATCCCAATTTCCCAAATTATTGATCAAACTCCTACACTCGGCTCAATGTAATGCACTTGATGATGTGCTTGCACAATCCTTTTAAGTCCATCCCAAGTAACTTAGGTATACTCCAATATTGTTAAATTTCTTCAATTTCTTCAAATTCTATTGGTGCTACTCCTACAACATATTCAAAGCTGTTATTCTAACATTGCGAGTGGTACCGCACATCAACAAAGTATCTCTAATTTCCACTAAACTCATTTTATGTATGTTTTGTTTCTTCACTACCTAACATTAACTCCCATCAAGTATAGCTGGCACAAAATTCCAACAATCAAAATATCAGCTCCCATCATTCATCGGCATCTTCTTCAAAGACAACATAGTATGATCCTATGCCATTAGTGTCAATGAAATTGAAACATCCTAGTCATATGACAGTTTTAGGATAAGATACTAAGATATTCTAGTTACAACTTATTATATGCAAGATGTAAAACCTACAAGGAGGTTTGAGGCTATGTTGTTGTTGTATAAAACCTACAAGTAATAACTCCATCAATCATGGAACTATTGCCTAAAACTCCATTAATCAAGTCAAGATGATATAATATTCCCCAAGTGTGGCCAATCTCTGGAAAACAAGAAAAATACTGACTTGTCACGAAATGCATATGAATAACACCACTAATTATACCATGGTTTTGAAAAAATCTAGCACCACAAGCGCTTCCTAAGTTTCTTTGACCATCAACCAGATCAAATAAGATTTTGCAATTGGTATGGTACAAGTTTCATGGATACAGCAAAATGCAATCAATGAAGATACCTCAATGTGCATGGCTTTCCCAATTTTCCAAAACTCAATGCAGCAACCAACTCCAGAACTGGCAAGGATCATCCATGAAGTATCATTGTCGAGAAGATATAGGAAAACTATCAGCTGAGAAATAAAGCTCACAACTACTGATTTTGCAGACAGGCCTTCCATGGATTTATTTTTGTTCCAGAACTGAATATCTGCAATAGAACAAAGAAACAGTCACCAATACACAATGCTTGGAAACCTAGAGAGCACACAAAAAACTATAGCCACTCCAAAATAATAATAAAAAAAAACAAAGAATAAACTTTTGAAATTAACAGTAAAAAGTTGGGCTTACCATTCTTGAAAGCCAAGAAGTCAAACACAGAGTGAAGTAGGGAAACAACCATTGTAATCACCAAAAGATAAGGATTTCCTTCCAAGAATACCCTCTGATAGAAAATATAAATGTCAGATGTAGCACTACTGCACTATGAATAGACAAATAAACTTTACGTAACAAGCAGTGACATTACGGATTTCCTACATATATAAACATGTAGCAAACTCAAAGAACTGGAAAGTTTTACACAAGTGACCAATAGATTCAATGTATGGCAGACTTATGTTCAACCCTAATGCACACATGATCCATAAGATGATTGAGATATTTTATAATGTTGGACAACACCTTATAACAGCAAAAGACAAAAGAGAAAACTATGAAGCTAAAAGTTGCTTGAACTGCACAAGGAGTGTTAAAAAGATCATTTTAAGTATATTTTAGATGCATAATAGATTATGAATTTTAATCTCAGCATAGTTTCCATAAAATACTAGACACAAAGATGGAGTAGTAAAATTTGGAGAAGTAGAAGTTCCTAAGATGAAACACTTTAGATACATAGGATCAATCATACAAAATGATGGAATTATTGAGAATGATGTTACGCATAGAATTCAAGTTGGATGGAAGAAATTGAGGAGTGCAACAGGTGTAATCTGTAATAGAAATATCTCGACCAAGTTAAAAGGAAAATCTTATAGAACCGCAATTAGGCCAAGCACCCACATTTTATTTCTCTGATACAATATTAGAATTTGTAGGATAAAATTCTCAACTCCAAATTTTACATAGGAGAGAAAGTGTGAAATGAATTAGGGTTTAAGGTTTGGAGTAGAGGCTTCACCAAAATGTCAAGGTAAAATTGTGTCTCCAATCCAAACTTATAACCTATTTATTTTGTATTTATATACCTGATGTGGGATTAATCTTAACATTCCCCCTCAAGTCCAACGGGTGATAGCCAAGTTGAGATTTGAATTAATTAGGGCCACTAGCCAACTGGGACAACTCAAATCCAACAGGGCACTGACCAACTATGGACAACTAGCCATCTAGGACGGTCCAATGGGGCATTGGCCAAGACCAAGAGGATAGCCTACTTGGTAGATTGCTTGGACTAAAACATTGGGCACCCGCATTTTATTGCTCTGATCCCATATTAGAATTTGTAAGATGAAATTTCCAAGTCCAAGTTTATATAGGAGGCAGAGTGTGAAAAGAATTAGGGCTTAAGGTTTGAAATAGAGGCTTCACCAAAATGCCAAGGCAAGATGGTGTCTCCAATCCAAACTTATAACCCATTTATTTTGTATTTATATACCCGATGTGGAATTAATCTTAACAGCCAACTATATTCTATGGAAACGAATGTTGGACGGTAAAGCAACAACAATTACATAAAATGAACGTAACAGAAATGATGATGTTTAGGTGGATGTGTGGTAAAACTCGTAAAGATAGAATAAGAAACATAGAAATTCAAAGAAAAGTAGGAGTAGCGCCAATTGACACAAAGATTAGGGAAGGGCGGTTGCGGTGATTTGGACACCTGCAAAGACGGCCTACAAATGCTCCCACTAGAAAACTTGACTCAATAAAAACTGTTGAAATTCGACGAGGTACGGGTAGTCCGAAGTTAACTTGGGACATTACTTAAGAGTGACTTGAATGGTTTGGAATGCTCATCATCAATTGCACAAAATCGAGCACAACGGAAGAGTTTGATCCATGTAGCCAACCCCAATTAATTTGGGATTGAGGCTATGTGGTTGTTGTTGTTGATAGTTTCCATAAAATGTCATAAGCACAATAATAACGCCAATTACAACATCTTCACTCTCAAGTTACAATCGTAGAGCATTTATAGAGTTTTTACCATTAGAAACACCACTATAGCGACTTAAGCAACTTGCATAAAAATTGAAAGTATATTGAAATTTGAGCTTTCTATTGGATCACATCAGAAGGAATGCAATACACTAATCTTCACAATTCAATTATGAGTAAGACAACATTTCAAATGGGACAATATCCTACGTCATCTAACAAATTGCCTCTTGGTGTCAAGTTTTATGATAGGATCTCTTGATGTCAAGTTCTTAGACTGACATTCACACATCACAAACCTAGCTTCCCATTGTAAACACAAACATAATTGCGAAATATCCAAACATCATCTAGCAAATTGCCTACTCGAATCATGTTCTTAACCTAACATTGAAACACAAACAAGCCTTATTTCCCATCATCAACACAAACATATAATGATGAAACGCGACACTAGCACCTTATAAAAATGCACCCCTCACCTCAAGGGGTGTGGTGTAGTGGTAAAGAAAAAGCAATTCTATACCAAAAAAAAAAGAAAGGAAAAGAACACTTTAACTCAGACCAAGGCAGAGGTCATGGGTTCGATTCTTAGCAACAACAATATGTTTCCTTGGTTTTTCTTGGGTTATGGGGTTCTGGCGCCCAACTAACTCCCATGGGATTAGTTGGAACAAAGTAAGGAGAGGCTGAAAAAGGTTCGGATATCCATGATTATCCAAAAAAAGAATTCACCCCTCAATGGGGATTTACTCTTATCTTGAGATGAAAACTAGTAGTGAGTTTTTAAAATTGATATGGATTGATCATTCCCACCAAAAACTTAACCATTTTTTGGCGAAGAATCAGTGGTGAGATATGATGGGAGGATCAAGGATTATTTAATAGTTTTTATCACATATAATTAAAAATGAAATTATAGTGCAACAATACCAGTATACAAAAAACCATAATCAGCAATAGTTATATTTGTTTTTTCATTTACAAAAAAGCTTGTAGATGCTATAAGACTTTTTTTCATACTGCTTATAAACTTATCTTGTATTGTACACACATCTTTCCGTTGAGTTCAAAAAGATTTTGAATGTTACCCTCATACAAAATCCTAGCTTCACCACTTGATGCAACTGTATAAATATTAACCTTTCACACGTAAAACAATTTCAAGAGCAATATTATACAGAAAAGAAATCCAGTACCTTAAGTTCATCAGCCTCGCCTTCAAGCATGCTTCCGTAGCTGCGATGAATCTGGAAGGATTGATCAATTTGTAGAAATAATTGCCACTTTGTCATGCTTATAGGACCCACCTCCAAATTTAGAGGTAACTCAGTCACAGTTTCATTAGCTGTATCAACTTATCTCTGAGTAGCCAAAACTCATTGAAGAAAACTGTAGGGTAGTAGTCTCCTGTAATGGGCTCCACATTCAAGACTATAAAAATGAAGTTAAGGAAACCTGGTCTGCAATCGTGGTGTGATTATTTAAATTTTTATTAACTGAAAATAATTGTAGAATAACTATGCCGACTAAGTTTTATCATCCCTAAGTTAGTTATTGTGAAAATTTCTAATTAAAAAAAAAGGTCAGACTTTCAAACACAAATTATAGAAGTAACAACTAACAAGTCACATAAGTAAAGGGAAAAGAAATACTTCTAACCAAGGGAGAGAGCATTAACACATAATCACAAAACCTGACACATTTTTCATTTGAAATGCAAACGCACCACCAATCAAACTGCAGAAGCTTCTCATCCTAAATTCATTTGAAGTACTTTATAAAGCCTCTAATGGCAACATGTCAAACTTTTTTTTGGTCTTGTATATTTCTTTCTCCTCCACTTCTTTGCATAAATGAATCGATGAACCCCACTTTGAAGATTAATATTTTCCATTAGAAAATATAAAAAGGAAATCAGTAAAAATAAATCATTACAATGATAATATTTTCAAAGCAAAACATATTTTTTAGTCCTTGAACTTTGAGTCTTCTATGCTTTTGGTCCCTAATCTTTCATTAGTGTACATTGGTCCCCAAACTTTCATTGATGTACATTTGGTCCTTAAACTTTTGAGTTTTTTATGCTTTTGGTCCCTGAACTTTGAGTTTTTTATGTTTTAGGGTAAAACTATTTTTTTTTGGCCTTTGTTGGTCTATGTGAGTCATCCGGTTCAATAATATAAACCACTTTACTTTTCTTAACTAGTCACGCGGCAAATCTGTTACCCACGTCGGAGGAATTTAACACTTTAAATGGTGGAAGGACTAAATGTAGATCTTTGTAAAAGTTCAAGGACCAAACGTGAAGTAATAAAAGTTTAGGGACCAAAAGCATAAAAAACACAAAGTTTAGGGACCGAATGTTGAGTTTTGCCTATTTTCAATGCCAAAAGACTTTTTTGCTCTAGGAACCATTCTGACATTTAAGATGCATTGCAATAATTAGCCCAACTAAATATTGAAGTGTTTTTTAATAAGACTCAATGCGAGCGAAGAAAACCCAATAAATCTTATTGAACCTTCGTACACAAGACTGGTCAGTCATCTAGTTTGCTGCAAACCAAGTAGTGAAACAATTGACCAAAAAGTACTAGTGCACCAACCTCACTCAATTCCATGTAAATACCATTAAGAATAGTTGTATCCTGATAGTGAGGGGAAGCTGTAGCCTTTCACAACCTTCAAGACTAAACTAAAGTCAATGTTGCCTTAGTATGACTAGAGATAAGAAAGGGCTAAACATTCTCTTACAATAAATCCTTCATAATATATCAATGTAATATATATTTTTTTTTTATCTGACCACTATAATAATTGATTATTTGAGTTAAATAGATAAAAAAGATACAAGGAGCGATATTTGGCGGCACGGCATCCTTGGGGTATCTAGAAAAAAGAAACAAAATATCAAGTTAGAAAGCCTAGGGAGCGCAATTGCTAGAGCACGGGAGAATGAATAGTAATGATTTCCGATAGTGAAGACAGTCAAGTGTGTGCATAAGAAAGAAAGGTAAAAAATTCCAACTTAAGCAAAACAAAATTCAATATCTGAACACAATATGATATGACCAAAATTGTTATGAAGTTGAAAATGGAAATACTGACCTAGAGAAATCATCAAGCAGATTAATAGTGACGTTTGGTTTCCAAAATGAAACCCATTCTCTAGGTCCCTCATCTTTAGCTTCAACTTCAGTTTCATCAGTCACCTATGAGACGGAAGACGAGCAGGACAAACATACATATATTAATCATTAATGTAATTTAGGGTGCATTGGTTGGATGGATGGATAGATAGATAGATAGATGAAAGTGTAACAAAATTGTATGTAATTTGGGATGCAAACCTACCTCCTTAGATGATTGTGGAGGATCTTCAAGAGAGGGTTTGGAGTCTCCCAACAAGCTCTTCCGCTTATCCACTTTGGACTTTGGCAAGTATGTAACAACAACTGATGAACAAAGAAAGAGTGCAATTATATTTAATATCATTATTATAACAAAAGGATGAGGATGATCCGAAGGAGGCGAGCAAGCAAGCAAGCTAGGAGGAGAAAAGTGACGCTTATTACGATGGGTGCGGCCAAAGGCAGCCAATGGCTGGTATTCTGGATCACTAGGGTCTGCGGGATAACCAGAGCGCGCAAAGAATACATGGGCATACAGACTTCCGTTGTGCTTCAACGCCTGTCAATCAATCAATCAATCAATCATTAACATGCAAATACATGAATGAATTAATAAGGGAAGGAAGGAGGCGTACCTCAGAAAGAACGTAGGTTAGGGAATGGGTCCTGGTGGAGGCGGGGCCCCAGACGGCATAAGGAATGTTGGTCTCGTGCCAGACGAGAGCCTCCTCGTTGCCGAAATCGTTGAATTTGGGGCGCTCAGAGAGGTACACCCACATGTCCAGAGGCTCCCCCTTGTTGAAGAGATTGGAGATGAGAAAAGCAGGGTCGGAGGGGGCTTTCTTTGAGGAGAAGAGCCTAGATGCGAAGTACCAGAACACCGCGATCCTTATGATTCCAGTGATGCTCTGTCCGAAACTGCCCTGCTGTCTCTGTTGTTGCCCCCCCGGCTGAGCCACCGCTGCTGCTGTGGGCGGTGCCATCTTCGCGTCACCGCCAACAACACCACCACTCCCACTGTGTATTAATGCTTTTCGATCAGATCGGAGCGATTGCTTTTTCTTTCTTTCTATCGACAATCGAGAATCTAGAAAAGGAAAGCAGTGAACACAGCAGCGAAAGAGGGATTTCTTTCGCAAGAGAGCGAAATTTTACAGCGACCGAGGTTTCCTAATTACGTACGCCTCCCCACTCCTCGTGATTCACGATTCTTTTTCACATACAATTGTCAAATGCAAGTTACAACACAACCCTTTTAGATGACTTCACATACTCGAAAATATTTTATTGGTGAATGGTGACGTGTATTATTTATTTATACTCATGTTTTGCTTAGAAAAAACGTGTTGATACGAGTACCGAGTGAATTTCAGCTATTATAAACACAAAAAATAAATAATTAAAGAATTATTGAAAAATTAAATATAAAAAATATGATAACAAATTAATATAGGAATGTATGCCAATTGTTAGTATGTCTATTTGCACGCGACGATGTGAGTCGTGTTGCAGGTCGAGTATCGAAATGCCCAAGAGGAGAGATATTTATGCTTAAGGATAAAACCAAAGGACAAGTCACTCATTTGTATCACATAAGTTGGTGGATGGCTCAAATGAGAGCCCATGGATGCTCCTAGAGATTTGTACATCACACATGATGAGTTGGAAAGTATAAAATGGTGTTTTGTTGGCATTTAGACCAACTTTTCTTTCTCCTCTATTCTATTCGAGATTTTTGTGTGCAAGTTGAAAGGTTTTGTTGATCAATTGAGGTGATTTAAAGGCTTTGGAACGATCAACGATGGTAACCTAGGCTAGATCTTGACTCATTGACTCGTTCTCGTCATTTCGGTTGTAGTTTGTCGGGTTTTTTCGAGATCTTTAAGCACAACAATTGTTACTAATTTTCTGAGATTTGAGTTATATTTTTATTTATTTTGGGTGAGCAATTTTGGTTTTTTTTTTTAACTTTTGAAGAATTTTGATATATCGACAATTTTTGTTGGATTGGGTGTTTAGGTGACACCATGGGGTGTGTTTTGAAGTCACTAAGGGTATCGCGTTGGCTAAGAACGCAGTGACAATCTGAATCCCTAAATACGACACCACCCCGCATAATCCCATAATTAAGCCATAATCTCAACCATGTATGACTTAACTACGTATTAGTCAACCTTTACCTTTTTTCTCCCCGTTATTCGTGTTCGGGATAAGTAAATACATGCGTTACACCATTATTAATACAGCGAAAGTCTTGTCATTATAGCGAAAGCTTACAAATTTAAACCCTAAATGTGGAAAACCAGAAAACAACGATCAAACAAATGTCATGGCGAGTATAAATAGTGTGAGAGTCATAAAAGTCAGGGAACTAACACTCAACCCAATATACAACCCAAAATGTATATAAAAGACGTAAATAAATATATACAACAAAATACAAAACCTACGTCAGTCAGAAGTACGTCGAAAGCTCAGAGATAAACATCAATCTTCTCCTTGTCCGGTGTAACGGCCCAAATTAATTTAATCAGGATTAGTGTTAATCACGGGGATTAACGGGGCTAATTTGGGCGTTACGTGGACAGCTGGGCTAACTCGGATATGAGTACCCAGATTATTTATGGTATTTGTGTATGTTGTACTGTTATGGCGGCCCCAATTTTCGAAGCAATTGGAACGCCCTTCTAGACCCGCATAGGTTCCCGAGTCGATACTCGGCGAGTTTATACGCGCCTAGTCAACTTAAATTCATTCATTTACAATTCAAAATATGAGTTATTAGATTATAAAACTTATTAGATCAATACGCAACGAAATTCAACTATAATCATTCAATAACTCATACTCTACTCGCCATGATACATGTCGTAATACTTCTTTTACCTCTCCTACACACCTTTTAATCTCAATCTGATCAGACGTATCTTCTTTGTGTTATCCACTACAATCTCTTTTCTAATAGCTACCACATCCTCGAGTTCCGCCTAGTAAAATGCAGATCTACACGGTCTATCGTAAAACGACTTAAATGGTGTCATACCAATACTGGCCTGATAACTGTTATTATAGGCAAACTCACATATGTAGATACTCATCTCATGAACCACCGTACTCTAACGCATACATCCTTAACATGTCCTCAAGTATATATCTGCGGTTTCGATCACTTTTGTCACCAAATTCCTAGACACCTTATCAAGACACCATCTAGCCTTGAATCTCATTGTTGTGCATATCGAGGCTTATCCTAAGTGTACCGATTATTCAAGACAAACTATAGGATTTTATTTACTCCAATTTGATTTAATTCATAACACCTATTCTAGTCATCAATAAATTCCATAAATTTGTAAATAAATGGTCACACTAACTTCCCGACCACTCGACACCCCGTGCCCCCAGTGTCCCGGCACGCTTCTCGAGGCGGTACCCCACGCTTAGTGTACCTAATTTAATTTCCTTAGCTTAGCCTAAGCTTATATATTTACATTTAATTAAATAAATCTTCAACCATAACATGTTTAAATAATTTAAATCTAATTAGCCCCAACGCCCGCCCCACCTGCTACTAAACCCCGCATTGGTGCGTTCACCGAACTAAAACCCCGGCTACGTTTCAAACTCGCCCCGACAATAATTTACACACATGTGATGTTTATATAAATATTAAATTTCCACATCACAATAATAGCCATACAACATGCACAAATAACACAATATACCATGGGTACTCCTATCCCAGTCAACCTACCGTCCCACGTAACGCCCGAATTAACCACTAATCATTGTGATTAGCACCAATATTCAATTAAATTAATTTGGGCCGTTACAATTCTTCCCAACTAAAAAAGAATTTCGCCCTCGAAATTAGAACACTTCGAGTACATTCGGTTCATCGCCCATATATTGTGTGAACTCTAACATTTTATTGAACTCACTTCTAATGCGTCGGGACTCCACTAGGGCGTGTATCAATTGGTCCTTCACTCGTAATTATTTCCATCCGAGATTCCACCAATGGTACACCCCACCAGCCCTTCACCTCACGCATGTTCTATCTGTGTGAATAATGTCTCGGTGACTCTATCCGATCGTTGCTAATATCCGCAATCGTCTTCGATTTCAAGATAATCGTACCTTCTTCGGCCTCGCCAACTCTATAGCTTAGATTTTTCGCGATATCTATCTCGCATACTTCTTTTTGCTTGTCTTGTGTCGCTTCGAAGCCTATGACGAATCTGTCGGATCTTCTCGTGTGATCAACAACTATCTCCTACCCAATCGTAATCGTATCTTCCGCTTCGCTCAACACGCGTGACCCGTGTGGCCTCCCATACGCTTCTCTCATAAGGTGGCATCTCGATACTAGCCTCGATAGTTGTTGTTGTAGGCAACGTCACACATGTGGTAAGTAATCCTCCTACGAACCTCCTCCAACCTGCAGTAATACAAGCCCAAGCATGTCCTCTAAAATCCGTATCAATCGCTTCTCTCGACCGCCATCGTTTGAGGATGATACGCCGTCTTAAACCGCAACCTAGTGTCAAACCGCTCCGCATCGCTCCTCGTAATCCCGAAATCAACCCGGGATCCCTATCAAATACAATGGAAACCTAGGCACCCCATGCAGTCTAACAATCTCCCGCTCAAACAAGCCTGCTTCAACCGAGAAACGTGTATCGCATCCGAATCGGGTATGAAGTGCGCCGATTTAGTCGGGCCTGTCTATCACCACCCGTATCGCATCGTGTCGCCTAAACGTCTACGTAATCCACCGACAAAATCCATGGTAAGGTGTTCCCATTTCCATCGAGGAACGGGCACCCGCCGCAAAGAATCCGCTTGTCGCCATTTCGTGCTCGCCTTTACTCGCCGACATATATGACACCCTCGAACATATTCACCAACATCGCCTTCATCCCGCCACTCAAACAATCTACGCAAGTCTTGGTACATCTTGGTTCGCTCGGATGAATCGCGTAGCGCTGACGGCGCGATAAAGTCCGTCGTCCTCAACATACTATCTCGTATCTCCGACATCATTGGTACCCAAAGTCGCCCTCGATGCCACAAATATCCATCGATGTCTCCGCCCAATCGTGCACGGGATCCCGTGCCAAATCCACCGAACCGCCCATAAAGCCCATCGCCCTTTCACACCCGATACCCGCTCCAAAGGACACCGTCTGCAGTACTCTATCCGACTACAAATATGTACATCAGCGCATGGGCGCAACGTCCGACATGCTCATAATCGATGCCGCCTCCAACGGTCCCGTGTGTCGCGTATCGGTCCGATTCGTCAACGCCGCATCTACTCAAAGCATCCGCCACTACATTGGCCTTGCCGTAATGATACTCAATCGTGAAGTCATAGTCTTCAAAGAACTCCAACCATCTCCTGGACGCCTATTAAGATCTTTCGTGTGATAATGTAGCGTAGACTCGATGGTCGTTGTAAAGCATATAAACTCCTCTCCGTAGAGGTAGCGTCTCCAAGCCTTCAAGCCGCAAACACAACCGTCGCAAGCTCCAAATCGTGTATGTGGTAGTTACACTCATATTATTATGTTTGAATAAAACAACCTTCTCAATAATATATCTATCCCATACATATATTTTATAGCAAAAATCCTTAGGCTTCATTTAATTATAACAAAAAACAACTTGATAGTCTTCATACATAACACAACTCGCACGTTGTTTTTACCATAATTTACACAAAAATATAGTTGACACTTTATTGTCAGTTGCACGCCCTAACTTATGGTTCGTATATACGATCCGAACCCGAATTCGAACACGCAACGCTCTACAAATATCGGTGCCATTAGGATCAATGCGCATTCCCAATGTATATGCCCTCAACTCCACAGTGAGCACATCTCTCGAACATGTCGCGGTGCTCTCTCCCCGTGAACCACCGATACCCGATGTAGCAAAACTAGGCGCATATGGTGTCCTCATCATCGTGGTGGTCTGTCGCCATGCTCTCACTCCTCACCGGCTCGTATTGTCCATCCCGAACATCTCCATGTCGCAACTTCTCTCGCAGCTTGTCGTCGTCGCTCTCCTACGATACTCTGCGCTATCACTGCAGGCCGCTCGGTGCCAAGCAAACGACCCTCCGATGTCCTCTCTGGTCGGCGTAGACCCACGACGCACCCACACAAGCCTACCATAGCCAGGGGGACCTATTCACCGCATATGCATAGACAAGTGCTATGACTCGGTGGACTCTATGGCCGTAACGAATAAGCACCAAAGTGGGGAATGATCTCAACACCGTAAAGACACCAGGTAGGAGTACACTCACCCACTACCGTAAAGTCACCAGGTGAGTACTCACCACCGTAAAGCAATAATGAAATGGAGTAGAGAATAAATGGAAGCGAATTCAAATAAATCAAACGGTAAATACTTAAAGTGAAGTTCAATTGGGATACTACACACCTCAAATCGCACTCGACTTCCGGACCCATCAAGACGCCCACCTAGCTCCCCAATGTCCGAGCTATGGTTTCTCGGTCCCTGAAGTCCATTTATAGTGTTTTATACTTTTTGAGAACATATTCTATAATTTTATGTTATTTTATAAAAATTTACAAATTTTTAGTTGTGGTACCTCTCCGGCTATGTCGGGGTTCCAAAAATACCCGAAAAGTTCCGAAACCACTTTTCTACCTTTTTTCTAATTTTCTATATTTTTCTAGAATTTTTTTCCAATTTTTCGATATTTTTTTTTCTCTATTTTTCCTATTTTCCGAATTTAAAACTGTTTTTTTTTTTTTTTTTTTTTTTTAATAAATAAATAAATAAAAATATTATTTAAAAATATTATTTAAATAATATATGTGGGTCCCCGAACGGGTCGGACCGACCCAACCGGGTCGGCCGGTTCGGCCCTTCAGGCGGGTCGGTCGGGCCGGTCCGTCTCGGCCCAGCCCACCCGGTTGGGCTAGAGGCGGTTTGGCCGGCCCCCGCCGGGATGGGGCTCTGGCGGCCCGGCCGGGCCCAGGGGTGCGCGCGCGCACGCGCGCGTGCGTGCCCCTTCTCTCTTCTTCCTCCCCACCGAGGCGGCGGGTGCGCACCGGCGCCTCCTTCTCTCTTTTCTTTTTTTTTTTTTTTTTTTTTCTTCTTTCATGCTTTCTCCTTGCTTCTTCTTCCCTTCTATCCATTTCTCTCCTCTCTCAATCCATTGGAGACCCCAAAAATCTCAAAATCTCTCCTCAAATCAACACAAACCATACCCAATTTTCGAATTTTATGCATGTAACCCCAAAATCCCAAAATTCACAAATACACCTCAATTTTCCACAAATTTGATTCCAATTGAAATGGTTCATCAAACCAACCTCAAACACACCAAATTTAAACAAAAACAAGTGTAAATTCACTCAAAAATCCGAATTTATCAATAACCCATTTAAATCACATTATTTTCGAAATTTCCATTAAAATGGTAAGGATTACCTTGGATCAATGTTGTGTGGCTCGGATTTCCCTCTCCCAAAGCTCGAATTCTCCCTCCAAACTTCGATTTCTCTCACAAAAATCTCTCAAATCGTTTGAACAAAATGAAAGTTTGCATGCATTTGATCGATCCAAGTGTATTTATATGTGGTGTTCTAATCGGCGTATGCACACATCTCGAGGACGATCGGACGGTTCTCGATCACTTTTGTCACCAAATTCCTAGACACCTTATCAAGACACCATCTAGCCTTGAATCTCATTGTTGTGCATATCGAGGCTTATCCTAAGTGTCTTGATTATTCAAGTACAAACTATAGGATTTTATTTACTCCAATTTGATTTAATTCATAACACCTATTCTAGTCATCAATAAATTCCATAAATTTGTAAATAGGGTCACACTAACTTCCCGACCACTCGACACCCGTGCCCCGTGTCCGCACGCTTCTCGAGGCGGTCCCACGCTTAGTGTACCTAATTTAATTTCCTTAGCTTAGCCTAAGCTTATATATTTACATTTAATTAAATAAATCTTCAACCATAACATGTTTAAATAATTTAAATCTAATTATTAGCCCCAACGCCCGCCTCATCGCTACTAAACCCGCGCATTGGTGCGTTCACCGAACTAAAACCCCGCGCTCAAACTCGCCCGACAATAATTTACACACATGTGATGTTTATATAAATATTAAATTTCCACATCACAATAATAGCCATACAACATGCACAAATAACACAATTACACTACTCGCCATGATACATGTCGTAATACTTCTTTTACCTCTCCTACACCTTTTAATCTCAATCTGATCAGACGTATCTTCTTTGTGTTATCCACTACAATCTCTTTTCTAATAGCTACCACATCCTCGAGTTCCGCCTAGTAAAATGCAGATCTACACGGTCTATCGTAAAACGACTTAAATGGTGTCATACCAATACTGGCCTGATAACTGTTATTATAGGCAAACTCACATATGTAGATACTCATCTCATGAACCACCGTACTCTAACGCATACATCCTTAACATGTCCTCAAGTATATGAATCAGTCTCTTTGACTGTCTATCAGTCTGTGGATGATAGACGGTATTGAGATCTAGTCGCGTGCCGAACTATGCCTCCATGCTCTACTAAATCTGAGATGTAAACTGTGGCCCTCTGTCAAACACAATCGATAATAAAATACCATGCAGTCGAACCAATGCTCGTACAAACTCGCCAACCTATCCATTCGATATGTGGTAGAAATCGGAAAAAAGTGCGTAGACTTAGTCAACCTGTCCACAATCACCCAGATGCTACCATGTCTATGCCGAGATCGAAGTAACCTACTAACGAAATCTATAGCGATATGCTACCACTTCTATCGAGGAATGAGAAGTAGTTGTAATAGCCTATTGGGTCTTCGATGCTCACCTTTAACTCGCTGGCATATTTCACACGCTTGAACGTAATTAACAACATCAGTTTTCATCCCCGTTTACCAGAATTTACTCACTTGACTCATCACTGTATTTGTTGGGTGATTGAGTGCAGATATTTCGACGAGCAATAACAAGGGTAAAAAGGTATTGAGCGACTACCTTTGAATTCGTTGTTGTTTAAGCTTGTGTTTTGGACTACAATATGTATATATTTATATTTTAGTAGGTTTTAGGGACTATAGGACACTGAATACATGTGTATAGACTTTTGTTTATATTTCGACTCAGTTATATGCATGATATTATTTATGGGTTTTTCACTATTTAGGATTATTTAATATGTATAATTAACTCATTTAAGACTTCCGCTGCTAATAACTAATAAACTAAATGTCTAACTTTATAAAACGACTATAAATGACGCAATTGACTAGAGAGGACGGGCCGTCATCGATGGGATTGCAGATGTGGTAGAGGTTGGTGACTTGTCTAGCGATGTGGCGGTGGTCGATGCGCCTCTGGATTTGGGGCCACCATAAACCCTAAACCCTAAAGCCAACAACAAAACCACAATCAATACCAACTCAAAAAAGAAAAAAGAAAACCCAAAAAACCCTCAAAATCGACACTTAAAAGGGATGGACAATGCACCTATTGACCTACAGTGTCAAATCGATGTGGTTTTGATCGAATTTCGTTGGTTTTGGGTTGACAGTGAGAATGCAATTAGAGATAGACATGACTAGGGTATGGGTAAGTGGGGTGATTGAGTTATGGGTGACTAAAAACCCTTTTATATGAATGAGTAGTTGAATAATTTTATTAAAGTGGGGTCCTTTAAGCAAAAATTGAAGTCATTTACCGGATTTTTTTTTTTATGAATTATGGGAAAATTTGTGAAAAAAAAGGATATTAGAAATTAGAAAATAAGCAGACCCGTGGTTCCTGTTAAATAAACAAGGCAAGGATGCAAATCATGCAACTACTGTAATTCTGTTTCCGGCAGGAAGATTGGAGAGTTATTCTGGATGAAAAGGGTGCGAGGAAGCTTCGATCTCTCTATCAGGTGAAGAAAACCTCTTAAATCCGGCAGTATTCGACCCTAGACTTTATTTATTTATCTTTTTTTTTTTTTAAATCAGATTGGTATCACCTTCTCTCTTTCGGATTTTAACATTTGGGTTGTCTCAGATCGATTCCCGGGGAACTTATCACAGAGATGGTTACTAGGGATTGAGCCGCCTTCAGGTCTATCTATACACGCCGCAATTATTTTGGTTGTCTCGGATGGGTTGCATATGTTGATATTTTTTTTTTTAGTTTTGTTCTTGGGTTTTGGTGGATCGTTGTTGAAGGAGTTGCAGGATCTACCCTTTTTTTTTTATTATCAAGAAGGCGCGGTTTTGGATTTCTCCAATTTTTTCAAGGGTCATTTTACGGTTTGCCCTTGCTAATCTTTTCTCAGGGTTTCCTTTTTCAATTCTGGAACTCGTGAAGTTGGTGAATTTGGTAATCGGAAGCATTGACGGTAGTGTTGGTCCTTTGTGGATGCTTGTGCTGGCTGAGATCTTTCAATATTTGGAGGGAGGTTCAGATTACAATCCATTTGGTGAAAGAGAATGGAACGAGAGTCCTTGCTTCTTTGTGAGGGAGACGGAGATAAGTTGAATCTTGTCGGCCAGTCCAGCACCGAGGAAGGCTATTTCTGTGCATCCATGGAAATGGACGTGAATGGAACTGCTAGTCCTAAACATGTTCCTGAATCTCTCGCATCTGATAATGGGGAAGGAAGCAATGTGGTCTATTCTAGGGAATCACCTCTTCTTAGCAAGGAATCAAGAACCTCCGGGGGCTGTTGTAGTTGTACTACTGCTAAAAAGCTCAAGTCTAGGGCTTGCTTGGCCGATTTTGATCTCTGCAAAAAGGAAAAAATTGGGTGTGATAAGAAGCTCAGCAGACATGAGAGGATCGAGTTGGGCCGAATGTTTCAGAATGCCCTGAGCTCTCATGATTGGGAGCTTGCAGAGAACCTGATCTTTTTGGCAGATCCGCAGACACTGAATGACGCTTTGTGCATGTCATTGGACTCTATCTGGTTCCTTACTACACAAGAAGAGCTTCGTGGTGTAACGGTGTTGATCAAGAAGATCATTTCAAATGGTGCATATGACTTTACTAGAGCAGCACTTAGGACATCGTTTCTTGCTTCATGTGTCTCTGCGTGTCAAAGCCGAACTATGAGTTTAGCAGATACAGTGACTGTCATGGCACAAAGGTAAGTGTATTATGTATACGGATTTTCTCAAACCAAACTATTAATATCTGATTTAGCTTGTGGTTCCTTTCGGAGTGAGATTTTGCAAGCTTTTCAGGTCATATTAGAATTTCTTACTCGTGAAACTTTCATTCGTGTATAATTTGCCTGACAAAATTAAGTGTAGTCTTTAAGGGACACATGGATAGATGTCTAAGTTGATTTTTTTTTTTATAATAATTATCATTTGATGGTTAATAAATTTCAATTTTGCGTGATTGTTTTGCTACCTTGTATAATTTTCTTTTGATTTAGTTATAATGCGAGGAAACTTCAACATAACACAAGTATGGAAAACTTGAACTCTTATACCTCTCATGTACAGTTTATAGAAGAATAAACTGCTATGAAAATTTTAAAAATAATATTGCCCATCCAAGTAGGAGACAAGAATGAACAATCATCTGATCTAACTCTACTCTTTCTTCAAGAAAAACAATTGAGGTTGAATTGATTGGATTAAGTCCTTATCACATGTGACCACTGTTGCAATATTTCAACTTACGTCAAATTATTTAATTGTTATAATGGGTAACATTGTTTCATTGCATTTCATTGTTGATTAGCAAAATGAAAAGGAGGCTTCTGGTTGGCTATAGTGCAAGTAGTCATCAGTTTTTCTAGTTCAGAAAGAGAACAATTTTTTGATAACTATATCAAATGTCGTTTCATAAGTGACAATTCATACCGTATTTTGGCTGCAGCCTTGTGGATATGAATTCCATTAGGAGAGTGGTAGGTGAAATTTTAAGTTGCTAACATTGCTAATATTTATGTGCAAAACATGAATTTTTAGTGATGTTATGAGCTTCAAAATGGTTGCTCTATGCACTAGAAATACTATGTGAGGTGATGTTTGCATTATTATTTCTTATTTTTTCAGGTTGCACGAACGCCTCCAGGAATGCAATGGAGATGAGGTTTTGAAAGCAGAAGCAAGTGCCAAGGTCCAAAAGTTCACCGAGTGGGCTTTGAAATGCATTGGGTTTCACTCCCGTTGCCAAGGGAATCTGGATAAAGTGACCCACAGCTCAGCAGTTGAGATCCAGCTACAGTTATCAGCATTCAAGACATTTCTGGATCTTGCTGGTAATCAACTCACTGGAAAGGACTTCACAGAGGCCTTTGATGCAGCATGCTTTCCTCTCACTCTTTTCTCTAGCTCATTTGATCCTGGATGGGCTTCTGGGATTTCTGCTACTGTAATCCAAGGCTTGTTAGGAATGTTGGTAGAGGGTGGTGCAGACAATGTCAACCAATGCTTTCTTGAAGCCTCACGTTTTGGGAGCACAGAGCTTGTGCGCATTTTGTTGCAGGTATAGTTTTTGAAGTTTTTTTTCTTCATGTGTTTAGTTGTTCCAATTCAATTATATGCGAGTCATGCAAATTTAGCTGCTCATGGACCTTACCTTTCTTGATCAACAGTATTTTATGAGGATAGTGAATTCTAGTTTGGCGCTTCTTAAATTTGCTTGCATGCATTTTTTATTTTCACCCATAAAGAGCTCTTTGAAAATGGCCTCCTGTGAAAAGTCAATTTTTGAAGTCTTCTAGTAAAGGCTGCAAAGCCAATTTTTTAGTAGTGTCACATAGTTCATGTTTCTCATTTGATCTATGAACTATTTAGACCTTTGTTAGGTAATCTACATTGGTAGGGTTTCTAGCAGAGTGCTAATAAGTATCTCCAAAAGGCTTTGAGAGGTTGGAAATAGCCTTTTTATCCAAAGGAGGCTAGTTGCTTCCCATTCACTTAATATGTCTACTCAGCTCACATAACATTAATCCATATCAAGATCCCATCCATGTTGTCTTTGAAGGTTGAGAAGAAGATTCAAGACTTTCTTTGGTTGCGTATGATAACGGAGAGATGCAGGAACATGTTTGAATGTGGAACCATTCCGAAACCGTTTCGAAAGTGGGAGTGGAGATTGACGCCTTAGCCTTGATGAACAAGGCACTTTTGGCCTAGTGGTTTAGGAAAGTTCCTTAGGAGAGAATCTCTCTGGACCAAAATCTTCTTGTGAATTGGCTTGCTAGAGATTAATATTTAATAATGACTTGATAATAGCATGTGGAGATTGACGCCTTAGCCTTGATAAGACACCTTCGGCCTAGTGGGTTTGAAAGATACCTTGGGAGAGAATCTCTCATGACCAAAATCTTCCAATGATGTGGCTTGCTTGAGATTAATAATGAGTTGATAATAGCAACCCAAGTGTCTTCCTATAATCCTTTTAAGTAAATCTCATCCTTTTTTTAAAAATGTTTAACCAATTTAGTGTCTTCATTCATGGAATGGAGAATATCTGATTTTAGGAGGACCATTTGTGTGGAAATAGAGCTTGTAGTTTATCTTTATCTTCCCCTTACCTTTATGCTCTCGCCTCTTTCATGTTTGTTCCATTTCAACCTTTATCATCAACTTTTACTTTTTTTAGACTTTCATGTTGCATGAGCTCTAACAACAAAGAGAACAACACATCACATCATTCTATTCCATTTGGAGGATCACATTTTCTGTTTTGGGGGAGATAGAAATCCTTGTTCTCTTAAGCACTTGAGTTATTTTTATTGCCTTTTTTTTCTCTTATGAAGCTTATTGTATTGGCAGCCCTTCTTTTTCTTCCTGCTTTTTATTTGATTTCCTGTACACATAATAATAGATACAATATTATGTGTACACGGATAGCAATTATTGTATCTATAAATGTAAGTTTAGACTATGAGTGCTAACAAGAAGGTCACTAACAAGTAAGAGTCATCAACACCGTTGATTAGCAACTATTATTGCATCTTAAAATGTTAGAATAAAATTAAACAAAATTATAGATAAGGCCGTGTTAATTCCCAATCAACATGAACATGAGACATTTATTTTGAGCTCTTTAATTTGATGTCTGGTATAATGATGATGTTGGCTTGCAAGATTAAAATATTGGGCATATAACTGATATTCTTGACAAGAAGTTGTACAACCTATATATATGTCCTTTAATATTATGGAAAAATAAAAGGTCCTTAAAAAGAATTTATAGATCATGAAAAGATGTCACTAATCTGTCAGAATTATTAAATTCTTCCTAATAAAAAGAAACAAAATTTAATGTAAAAAAGTAAAAAAATTTAGCTCCTAATTTATGTGATCTGCAAAGTAAATTTTAAAAATCAATGACAAGTTAGTTAAACCTCACATACTGGGTTGTTTTTCATTAAATTTACTTTCAATTTGTCTATTACTCTATTAGAGATGAAGCTTATTGATAGAATCCTAAAATCTTATTGCTTAATCGACAAGCGAAATAACAAGAAGAACCAAAAAACACAAGACTCTCTCAGCCCAAACTCATAAGAGTTACCAAATTATAATCAAGACAACAAGATAAATTTCTCTACCACACCACATCTATTTATATTACAACTCCAAAATACTCACTAGCTTCCCAAGTAACTAACTTGAATTCACACTTACATTGTTGTTGTGGTCCCCTTAACTCCTTATTGATATAAGTCTTTATCACTTATTTGAATAATTTCTTTGGGTTGCACATCCTAATTATGGCATCAACAGTTTTTTTATCTTTTAAATTTTTGTTGAGATCCTGTACCAATAAAGAAAATACAAAATTTAGGAGAAATATCAGCTCTCAACATAAACAAAATCCAAAATTGTCAACTGGGAATCGAATTCTAAAATCGGTTTGGGGTTTTTTTAATCGAATCGTAAATCGTAAGATTTTTTTTTCGATTCTTTCAAAACACTTCTAAATGACTTTAAATATACATATAAACTTATAATATTGATTTATAAGTGAAAAGGAACTCTATAAATCACAAATTTCATGAATTTTCATACAAAAAGTGATGGTGTTCGAACATAAATATTGTTCTATAAGAACCAAGTTGTAATGTTGTACTTGTACTCATATATTGTAAATTCCATCAAAAAAGTCATTAGCATTAAGCATGTAAATAAAGTCGAAATCGACTTAACGGAAAACCATTAATGTTGCATGCAAAAAATGGATCAATTTAAGAGAGCAAACCACATCATTAGATAGAAAGAGAATCTCCAAAGAGATGTTTGGACCCAAGGAAAGAAGTTCCTCAACGAATGGCATTCTTCCAACTCAGCCTCCACACTCCCCTCTACCCCCAACCTTATCCTCCCTCCTCCCACCAAAATCTAAAACCAATCGGCCCCTCATCATCTCCTCTGCATGCGTGCGACTGATCCAACAAAATTAAACTCCGATATTCACCGGCTAGCTAGCTTGATAGCCCATCGATGAGGGTTAATTTCACACATAGTCACTCAAGTTTATATGTTGTAACACTTTGGTCACTACAGTCTACTTTGTAACAAGAAAATCACTAGACTTTTTGAAACTTTTCACAAATATGATGTGGTGCCGGTGAATGTAGGATTGAGATTAAGGCACCTCGAGATTCGTATTCTCTCATCTAGATGTCCATCCACCCTCACATCCCACCCCACACACCACCACCACCACCCTCTCCACTCTCACTGTCGCTGTCGCTCCTCTCACTGTCGCCGCCACCACCCTCCACACCAACCGCCGGCCTCCATTGCCCCTGTCATCACCGCCGCCGAGCCTCTCTCTCCAGTAGCAGGCTCCTTTTTCTTAATGTTCAAAAGTTGGTCTAGTAGTTTAAATGCATTGCAATCATGCAACTCCATGTCTCAGCTTGTCCAAATTCATGCCCAAATGATTAGAAATCACCTCTCACAAGATCCATTTGGTGTCAGTAAATTGATTGAATTTTGTGCGTTATCTAAATATGGCAATCTTCACTATGCCGATAAACTATTTGATCAAAATTTTGAACTAAACGCCTTTACATGGAACGGCATCATTAGAGGGTATGCCAACTCGACTTTTCCACAACAATCACTTCATCTCTTCATCCAAATGCTCAATTCCAGCACCTATCCTTATTTGTTTACATTCCCATTTGTAATCAAAGCTTGTACTCATCTTGTTGCTTTCGAAGAAGGTCGACAAGTTCATGGCATGGTCTTGAAGACGGGAGCTAATAACGATGTTTTTTTGATCAACGGATTGATTCATTTGTATGCTAGTTGTGGGAAGATTGATGTTACTAGGAAATTGTTTGATTGTAGTTGCAAAAGGGACTTGGTGTCTGACCGGGAGAGAGAAGCCCAGCGGCGGTGATGACAGGGGCGATGAAGTCCGATGGTTAGTGTGGAGGGTGGTGGCGGCGACAGTGAGAGGAGCGGCGGTAGTAGTGAGAGTGGAGAGGGTGGTGGTGGTGGTGTGTGTGTGGGGGTGGGATGTGAGGGTGGATAGACGTCTAGATGAAAGAATACGAATCTCGAGGTGACTTAATCTCAATCCTACATTAACCGGCGCCACGTAGGCGCCACATCATATTTGGTCACTAGAAAAGTGACCGGAGTGACTTTTGTGAAAAGTTTCAAAAAGTCTAGTGATTTTCTTGTTACAAAGTAGACTTTAGTGACCAAAGTGTTACAACATATAAACTTGAGTGACCACGTGTAAAATTATCCCCCATCGATGATGATGATGTCTCTCACAATCCCTTCGCACCACCCTCTCCAAACCACTCTCCACCCCCCATGTACTCGCCTCATCTCATCCCCAGGCAAAACCACACCCACTAAATTATATCCTCTGCAGTACTACTACTAATCATTATCAACAACAACAGTCGGCGGAACAATTGTCATCATCTTCAACCTCATCCCATGATCTCCTCAAACCAAGTGAAAGAGAAGGAAAAAACAATAAAAAAACTAGGGTTTGAATCCTACCTACCTTGAAGTTGAAGCCTTGAGTGTTGAAGAAGAAGAGACAAGGTAGCTAAAAACCAATTTTTTTTTTTTTGTGTTTGGAACCCTAAAAAGTCGGTCCCCCCTTTTAAAGTCGAAATCGACTTAACGAAAAGAAAAAAAAATCGATTTTCGAGGGTCGTTGGACATCTTTTTTGAATCGACCAATTCAACTAAAACTCGACCAAGTTTTACCAAACACTCAACTCGGTTTTTGTGTCCAACGAGTCAACTCGTACGATTTGACTCGCAAATTGTACGAGTTTGACAACTTTGACAAAAACCCTATCATCCAAAAAACAACATAGTTTTGTACGGTGTAAACTGATACCAACTCAATCTAGAAATGTATGTGGAATTGGAAAATGTTGCCGTGCCCCAGTAAACACGAATGAGGGGCACTCACCTCATTAGTCGCCCTTGATTCTCGGGGCGCACGCATGGATCCCGAGGTGTATCAAGGATGGTAGACAAGTGTGTGTTGAGTCAGAGAAAGAGAGATGTATGCTCCAATCATGTGTTGAGTCAGAGAAAGAGAGATGTATGCTCCAATCATGTGTTGAGTCAGAGAAAGAGAGATTGTCCCCCATTTCGAATAAGTATGCGTAAGTAATTTGCCATTTTTAGTCATGAGAACAATAAAGAGGTAATTTGCCATTTTTAGTCATGAGAACAATAAAGAGGACTAAAGCTGTTGATATCTTCAGTAATATACAAGTACAATACTCAATTAAAGCAAAGCTTAACTTCCTCAACAATACAAATATAAACAAAAAATCCTCTTAAAATTGCAAGGCGTTTTCCTTGCAAAAGGCGTTGCCTAGGCGACAAAAAAATATTTATTTAGAGGCCCCTGAAATTAATTAATTTTCTATACCTGTCTGTCTACCTATAATACTACTACTCACTATTTGTCTACTACATCATAAACATTAATATTAAAGCTTCATTCTTAAGAAAAATAAAAAATAATAAAAAAAATAATTCTTCAAAAAACACAAAATAAATGACATTACTACTCAAACAACAATGCAATTTCAAGTTTCAAGTTTCAAGTTTCAACAACAAACCAAACAACCAATTATCTGGCACAAAGTTTCTTAAAGTCTTATCACAAAGAAGAAATAAACTCATTAACAAACAAGAGTAAAATTAAAATAAAAAAATTAGAAGTAAAAGTTATAAGTTAAAAATAGAAATTTTATTTTCATTTAACAAAAATAAAAGTAAATAACTTTTTAAAAAAAAAAGTAAATAACTTTTAAAAAAATAAAATTAAATAAAATAAGTAAATAATGAAAAAACAGAAGTGAATAAATAAATAAAAAAACAATTTTTTTTGGAGTTGTCGGAGTGTCGGAAGCTCACCGGTATCCTCGTCGGAGATTGGAAAATGGATGGTGGTGGGGCACAACAAATGGTTAGGAGGGGAAGGATAGGGTTAAATCTTATTGTTTATATATATATATATATATATAAACATTTAATTATAAAGTGGTTCCTTTTCTTTATATAAATTTAGTTAGACCTCCCTTAAGACTTTAAAAATGTGCTAAGAAACCCCTCCATTGCCTAACCCATCGCTTAGGCGATTTTGCTTAGAAATGCCTAAGGCGTCACCTAGGTAACGCCTTGCGATCATGGTTAATCAAACAACAATATCATGTTATCAAATCAATATGTCAGTAAAGAAATTTAAGGAACACGATAAAAACAACGATGGTAGACTACTTGACAACTTGCGATTCAAAGGTTAAAGACCCGAAAATCAAGTAGAATATTAAAATTTTCAAATCATTCATTACATTAGACACACTAGTTACTAATAACGGAGCGGTCAAGGGGTTCTGATAATTACATTACATTATACACCCTTGAGTGAAACCCTAAAACTAAATAAATATCCCTTGTTGCCCTTGCTTCACCTTTTCCTGTCAAGTGCCATGCATTACATTTACTTCTACCTGTCCATCCAATCGCCTCATGATATGCCTATTCTAACCTTCTCATGGGGTTGTCAAATTCTACAAATACACTCTTTCATTAACAATTCCTCTAAGTGCATCTAATATCACTTGAATAGCGAAATACAGAAAGCCCGTGTAATTCAATCTCAACATTCGAGAACAAGTATGTAGAAAAGTCCAGCTACAAATTCATTAGGCAATCAAAATTATAAGGCAAACTCTATAATCTTAAAGGAGATAAATATATTGTGATTTGTAAAAATAATGAAAGGTTTATCCCACTTCAATGTAAAGCGCAACAACCTTAGAGTGTTTCTCATTTGTTTTAGCAAAGAAATTATCTTAAAATACCAATCACCACTCAAACAAAAACTCACAAGGAATGTCAATTGCTGAAGACACAATAAAAAATATCATTTATTGTACAATCTACTATCTGCTAAAAGAGAGGAGAACAGTGTTTGTCACCTATGTCCATTTACTGTATTTCTATTTTTTTTTTTAAAAATATTTTTTATTTTCCAGTGTCATGAGTATTTTATACTCAACATGTTTCATCTTACTCTTCGTTAGATATCCTATTAACACGTTCAACGTGTTCCATCTTGCCAGTGTTCCATCTTACCATTCGTTAAACCAAGGTTCGAAACTTCGACTTCGCCCACTCAAAATTCGAAAGTAATTCAGGGAATTTTGATTCGACTAGGGAAGTTGTGCAAAAATTGTGGGTATACAGAAGTTAATGGAATTTCATTATAAATGCTTAGAAACTCAAATTGCTTTAAAAAGATGTTAAAAATGCACCTAACTATACAATTATCATGCATCATATCTGGATCTCGCACTCAAATTTCAAGAAACTTATTTTTGTAAACTAAGATAAAATGTATATTTTTTTTTCTATAAATTTTAAATACTTATACTTCTCAGGATATAAATGTTACCATGTTTAGATTAATTTGATTAGTAACTTATTTTATATTTTATTCACTTAAAATCAAAGATCACTAAATATTAGGCATTATATATAAATATAAACTTAATATATACATATATACTATAGCTTTTTAACTAAAAAGAAATGGGGAACATAGAATCATGTCCAATACATCAAATTAAAACTTAATTAATGCAGAAACTCATCTGATTTTCATCATTGCCTTCTTCTTCTTCACAAGTTCTGCAACTTTTAGTCTCTCTATTCTATCTTCTCTCCATCAAATTTAGTGATGGTTGGGCTTTCTCCTCTCCGTGCTATATGTGCTTCATTTGTTGTTGTTGTTGTTGTTTTTTTTTTTTTTCATGATACTTTGTTTCTTCTTCTTCATCAACAAGCTCAAGATGCTCATGCTTTTGACTTTTGTAACTTACAGATACAAATTCAATTTTTGTTTTTTTTTTTGGTTTAACTTCGACTGAATTTATCGAATTTGTCGAAGTTCATCGAAACATTAGGCGAAACTGTGCATTTTTATTTCTCAACCCATATTTCGCTTCACTAACTCTCAAATTAACAAAAATCGGCTGAAGTTCGGTGTAGTTTGTCAATTTTTCAAACCTTGCATTAGACATCCTTTTATCCTCCATGAAAAGTTTCCCCCAAACTCACCTAAAACTCCATCAAATAACATCACATTATTTTCCACCTAAGATCTTCGTTCATTTTTGGCGACTTGATCCAATGCGTTATAAAGCGGGGTCTTTAGCCAAACCATTTCTCACCAGGTGTGATTTTCTCGCATCGAATCATAAAAGCTCTAGAATTAAATCACGCCCTAATCAAAATTCCCCAATTTCTTCACCATAAGTCTTAATAAGGACAAAGCTAACAACTCTCGAACTTCACCCATCCCAGATTTACGAAACGGAAACAACAATATCAATATATCTGTGAATCAAGCCCTCGAAAGTAGAAGGTTAAGATTAGAACATACCTGCACATGATTCAATGATGTGGATCTTGAGGAGCAACTCTTGAACACTGGCCAGATGGGCATATCTACTGCTAATCTGAATATGCTCATCTTTGATTTATCTGAACAAACACAGATGAATAGATCAAGGAATTGATTCAACAAACAAAAGGGTCTTTAGATCTCTCCCCATCGTTCCAATGAGATCCCTATGTCTTCAAATTACACGAAGATACATGAAAGACTATGGAGAAATTGCAAAACAGTTTTGGCTTTGGATTCGATCTTACATAGATGTCGTGGCCTTCCCCCGCTTTCTACTTGATTTGGTATTTTGAATGCCCATTCGTGAAAGAGGAAGATTGGGGAGTGAAAGATGTCGAGGAGGAAGACTATTTAATTCTACGCGATCGAGTTCGCTCGATCTTACCTAGAGATGGAAGTAGCAGGATTCAAGGCAAGTCAAACCAACGATGGAAGTTGCACGTGAGAACGATGACAAAAAAAATCGCATAGGTGGGGGAAGCAGTGTTATATATGAGTTCTTTGGATACATGAAATGGGAGTAGTGCAAATGGAGATGTTTAGTTGGATGTGTGTTAAAAGCACCAAGTATTGGTATAACTTTGTGAAGAGGCACTGATAGACATAGGAGTCGTTGAAGATCAATCTCCTTCAGGTTACCTCCTTTCTCTGTCATTCCTAAGCTTTGTCAATGGCTTATCCAGCAATCCGTGAATCATTCTCATCCCTACATATTTTGATGTCACCATTAACTTGTCTTCTCCTATTTGCTTCTCTTTCATATTGGAGTTCTAACATTTGATGAGCCATTTATGAGTTGAAATGGATGAGCTAGTACGTGTCTTGGCAAGTGAATAGGCATTTCTTTTTAATTGGTTACTTGGAGTTTTTTGATCGGAAAATTATTGTTCCATGACACACCAGCTACATCTCTTTCAGATGTCTCTTTTGTTGATTGGAGGTTGTTTAACAATGCAAACCTGTTTTTTGATCGGAAAGTATTGTACCTTGACAGTTGACACAACAACCAAGTGGTAGCTCCGCCAGTTTTGTATGTCATTGTCTAAACATGAGGTTGACTGTTCGGAGTCTACGTAGGTGGGAGTAAGGGTCATTGTTGGGTGGTGTTGTAAATGAAGGTTTCTTATGGAAAAGAAAAGAATAGGTTTCAAACCTGTTAAGCTTTTATGAGCTAGTTGTTTGAACTGACTGATTTTCATCATTCAGTGGCCAAAAGAATTTTGACAAAAGAAGGCTGAAAGAAAGTATGTTAAATCAAAATTCGCATTGCCTGTGTTCTTTGTATGATAAATATACAACTCAGTGATCTTATGGTTATAACTCATTTATTTCCTTAACTGTTGCTGCACAGACATTGGCTCATTTTGGTTTCTTGATACTATTTTCCGGTATGGAAAATGGGCGTTAGAGTCCTCCTTCATCTGGACTTGGAACCAACAATGTAACGCACATAGTGTTCTACATAATTCAATGAAAATTAGTTTTTTATAATTTTATTTTGACAATGAGATGCTTTTCTTTGCCACTCATCACAACTGAACAGGATTTACATGATTAGGTATAGCAGTCATTTTGGGTGCCTCGTTCTTCGATTTTTTTTATTTATTAATTTTATTTTGGAGAGGTTGGAGGAATATTTTATCTTTCTCTTTAGTAGAACAGCTATATCTAGACTATGAGTTATGACTGGTTTAATTGGTAACAAGTTTAATTGTCCCTGCACTGATCATCTCAATTTTTTAAAGTGAACACCAAATCACAGCAAAATCTTGTAAGTTGTAACTGAGATAAGAGCTTGATTCCCCCCACCACAAACACACACACACACACACACACACACACAAACACACACGCCACACCCACCCTAAACACCCCAAAAAAGAGAAAAAAATCATAGATCTTTTTGCTACAGTTATTTAAAATTCTGACACAGTCCTTTCTATATGGCTCTTCTTTAACAATTTGGTTTTTTCATGTTTTAGATTGCTCAAAGAAACAGTTTGGATGTTGATGTTGATCTTGCTCTGGGTTTTGCTTCCCACTACTGCAAGATTGGCACAATGGAGTGTCTTGTGGAAGAAGGTAATGCCATTGCATTTTTGGGCCCTCTAATGAGAGCTGCGGAGAGGGGATGCATGCAAGTTGTTCAGTGGTTTGTACAGCGTGGCTGCCGTGACATGGAACTCTGCCTTGCCCTCACAGCAGCTACCTCAAGCAGCCAAGTAAAGATTGCAGCCTTCCTTCTTCCACACGTTCCTCAGCATGTGCTTGCTGCCCTGAGCATTGAGATTCTCAAAGCAGCAGGGGAACGAAGTGGTGGATCACTTGACGGTGTTGCTTTTCTCCTTCAGTCTGACTTTCTAGGGGATCCTGCAGCCACCTATGCTGTTGCTGACAACATTGCAAAGTCGGATGATGAAGCAGTAGCGCCTGAGCTGAGGGCTTTCCTACAAGAGCATTGGTCTGAATCCGCATTCTCAGATGGATTGATGTGCGAGCAGAATCATTTTGTGAACATGGTGAGGATCTTGACGCGAGGTGGGTCACCCATATGTCTGAGGGATCTCCCAGGGCCGCTGAGGACTGCAATCACTTATTTGCCTCTGTACAGGGAGTGTGCTAAATCTGGTGGGCACTTACTTTCGCAACGTCTAAGAGGGCATCTTGTCGAAGCAGTTAGAAGGGTCGGTGGTCAGCCTGCAGATAAGGCATCTCATGGAAAGGACTTGCTGAATATTTTGGAACAACATCTTCCTCCATTTTTGCTTGGAGGAGCGCCTCATGTTACATAGGTTAGGTAGGCAATGTAGCAAGGCTCAAGCTGGCAGCCTATGACCAGAGGGGTTTTACTGTCATGGGATTTATTCCATTGCGCTGTGTCTGATGTGAGTCCACTGGGTACATGCATGCAGGTAGCTACCTCATAAAAGCAGGAAAATTGCATGGTATCGCACATTTTAATATGTCGACTGTGACTATGTATCTTGACCCTGTTAAGAAGATTGTTAATGACACCCTATTTTTATTATTATGTTTTTTTTTTTACCGAAACGACACCCTATTTTTATTCAAACTTGGAAGGTTTAGAGAAAAAAAGGATTCTGTGGTGAAGATAATCTTATGAATACATTAACACTGCTAGAAGGTAAATAATTTAACTAAAGTCTAAAACTGGAGAACAGGACTCTTCTTTTTGGTGAGTGCTAGCATGCCCAGGGTTTGGCGCTCATACATTGTGTCGTCCGAGTGACAATTGTGCGCGTACGTGTGTCCATGTTGGGTTGGGGAACCAAAGCATATCCTTTCTTTTTATCCCTTGATATATGCTTTGATGTTTAGGTGTCTTTAGCATATATCATGTCCAACTAGCGTTGGTGTGTAAAAGTATTATTATGTTGTATGGATTCTAAAAGAAAAAAGAAAGAAAAAGGGTCGCATTATGTGCAACCTTAAGGCGGTGATTTAAGTAAGGGTCTTATCTAACACGAATGGGAGATTGGTAGATTTGGAAGCTCAGGTAGAAGTAAGACATTTCATACAAACCTTTCTAATTCGCTAGCAGCTGGTCCTCTCAAATTCAATTTTTTAACACATACTTTGAGCATCAAATTAGGGATACACTTTGACTATATATCTTAAGGTGTATTGAACTGGGCAATACTAGATACTAAAGTCTGTGCAACTAACTGGATGTTTAGGTATCTAATCATAAAGAGATATTAAAAAATAAAGATTGAATGAAGACCAAATGAGGAAAAAGCCGTAAAGTTGAAGACCAATGATACATTTTGCCTTTTGGGATGAGAAAAAACCGCAAGTGGTAAAAAAAATAAAAATAAATAAATAAATAAAAATCTGAGATCGGAAGCACCTATTTACCGACCGACCCCTTCACATTTGGGTCTCCAACAACAACAGTGGTTCGGTGTCTGTTCCGAATAATTCGATGTTAAATTAGAGGGAGGAGTCAAGGCTCAACTCTATCACTCTCACTCTCACTCTCACTCTCTTGGGGTTGGAGTTTCTGAGAGCTTCTGATCTACCCACTTACGATGATTGAAAAGGTTCCGGACTCTACCACCACGATCAGGCGTTACGCGCCTCCAAATCAGAGGTTCCACCGGATCGATCTCATAATTAATCTATGATGTCTCTGCCTACGGTTGTCTTTTTGTTTTGGTTCTGAATCTCTTTCTTTTTTATGCAGAAACCGCCTTCTGAGCAGGCGAAAATCCGGAGGTTTGGTGAACCTAAAAACCTTTTTCACCATAATATTATTATTCCTTTCATGTGCTCAAATCTCATATCTTCCTGCTAGCTGCTGCTTAATTAATCCCATGTCTTTATTTCATTGCTTTTACTAGATTGCATTATTCACTTCCACTTATCTAAAAAGTAAATTTAATTTCCCAAGTCCGGATAAAGGATCAGTCTTGCGATCGTTACTCTCTTTGAAATATAAATATTGGGGCATTCCCTCTTACCGCATCGCAGCAGCATTTAATCAAATTGAGTGGATGGAAGCATTTTATCCATTTAGATATAGGCTTAATTTGTTCTTGTATATAGCAATTCATGAAATAAGTTGCTTCTGCTTCCTTTGCAGAACGATTCGATAGACCAAATATCCTCTATGGGAACGAAGCCGATAAAAGTCAAGTTTTTGCTTCGAGACCTCTTACGCTCACAGATCATGGAGAAGTAGGCAGCAGTACTATTGTAAATCACACCTCTCGTCCTGGGTTAATTACAATAGATGGTTGTTGTAGCAGTGAGGCTGCTCAGCTTCTGAGTGACCGTATGTAGGCATTCTTTTCTGTGTTACTTTCTATATTACTACCTATTGCACAGACCTTTACTGTCTTTCATCAAAACTTTGCAAATTAAATGGTTTTCCCACCAACTCCAATTTTATTTACAACAACAACATAGCGCCAAAGGATCAAACTCTTCCATTGTGTTCAATTTTGTGCAATTGATGGTGAGCATTCCAAACCATTCAAGTCCCTCCTAATTAGCGCATCCCAAGTTGACTTCGGTCTACCCCTACCTCGTCGAATTTTGCCAGTTTCTATTGAGTCAAGTTTTCTAGTGGGAGCATTTGTAGGCCGTCTTTGCAGGTGTCCAATCCACCGTAATCGCCCTTCCCTAATCTTTGTGTCAATTGGTGCAACTCCTACTTTTCTTTGAATTTCTTTGTTTCTTATTCTATCTTTACGGGTTTTACCATAAACTCCAATTTTAATTGTTTAAAAAAATTATCTTTACATGTAGTTCATATTTGCATGATTGGAAAATGATAATTTGGATAAGGAAATTTCGTATCATGTTCATCAAGCCCCTTCTTTATTTCCTTATTTAATTCCAGGACTCAATGCTACTGCTTCTATAATTGTTGTCTTTGTTTGAGTACATGGTTAGTTATCTTTCATACTCCTACTAGTTGTCTGCAGTGTTTTACAATTTGTTGTATGGACAAAAATTCATCAAGGATAAATTTATTAATTTCTAAAAAATACTAATTATTGGGTGTGCTTGATGTTTTTGCCTTGGCATGCAGGTTGGGCTGCTGCAATGCACTCTTACACTGATCCATCAATGGATTTGTCAGGTCAGTTAAAACTTATACAAATGGTACTTGATGAGTTTCAAAACTTCTTTTGCAGTCTTTTTTCTATACATTATTATTAATTCCCTTAATAGTTGGTGCAATCAATACTCAAGAATATTTTGGGCATGGGTTATAACTGCATGGAATCACGTGGTTGAGGCTTTATTTTCATTTCTCTTTCTGTATTGTTGGCATATTATGTCTCTATGCATAGACTCTGTCCTCATAGATCCTTCAGTGTGCCTGCACTTGACTTCATTTTTTGTTTTGGCAAACACTTGACCTCATTCTGATTCTTTTCTTTTGGAAATGCATTTTGGATGCTTGATCCTTGTTTTCATCAATCAACTCTGCTGCTCATATTATTTATTATTTATTATTTGTGTTTTTATTTTTATTTTTGTCTGCACTGGATTATACTAAATCCTAGCTCCTAGTCATTCCCTTTACTCATTTGATTGACTTTGCTAAATATGCTGTTTTGTACTAGTAGAACCGTCTAGCTACCTTCTTATGTTTTCTATTACTCCTAATTTGTGGGCATTATTGGCAATGACACGTAATCTAAAAGCATATGTCAGCGAAGGGTGACCAGGTTTAATTTTTTTTTTTTTTTTTTTTGGTATTCACATAATCATGTCCGCTTCTGGGTCAGCTATCTTAATGGCTTGCGGCCTTGCAATTTTCTTTATTATTTGTTTTAGCATTATTCTAGCTCTCCCCTTTCTTCTAACATTGTTGTTGATCGTTGATAGATCACTTTTCCTAACTGGTACATGTTTTGTCTTTCATCATTGTCTTACAGGTTCAGACCAACTTAATTGATTCGCTTACATTTTATTGGTGCATTTCCCTCTATTTCTTGCATCTCTTTATATGGGCTTCTGTCTTTTAATATTTTACCACATTGTTTACAACATTTTCATTTTTTTCGTACTTGTTTCACTAAGGTGATCTCTGTGCTTAACATTTAAATTATTTAATCCCCCACAGAAACCAAAAAGAAAAAGGTTCAATCCCCCATAGAGTATAGCTGGCTTTATATCACCATCTTGTAGAACTTGCCTTTCAACTTTTGTTAGATACATTTATTGTATGGTGCACCAGATGTACTCCACCAGTTCATCCTATCTACTTTAACTATTTGAGTTGCATCATTTCCTTCTTCTCCTTCCTATTGGATTATTAAGCTCAAATATCTATTAGTTACATAGTTACGTCATGTCCTTTTTCTTATTCTATCTAAAATTCTGCTGACGTTACACTTAGTTTTCTGATTCCAAAACCTCTTCTTGGAGGGTTGAAATGTCTAGGGCACATGGTCGATGTTGGAGTATTATACATCATATCCAAATAAGTCTTATAAGTGTCATTGAGAAAACTCAATACACAACAAATTGAAGTAACCTTAATGTGTCGGGTAGGTCTAAGATAACCTGGGATGTCTTATAATTATAAAAGATTTAGAAGATTACTTCACATCATCAACTGTATTTTTTTTATTTTTTTATTTTTTTGAGGTTCACATCATCAACTGTATTAAATTGAGTGGAATGGAAATGTTGGATTCATGTAGCCGCCCCCCACTAATTTAGGATTGAAGATTTGTTATTGCTATTTATGTGAAATGATTTTGTATATGTAAAAAGGTTTAATGGTCATAGAAGTGTATGTGTCTTAAGTAGAAACATAAAAAGAACTGTGAAAACATGCATACGAGCAATGACATGTGTATGCGTTTAAGTAGAAACATAAAAAGAACTGTGAAAACATGCATACGAGCAATGACATGGTCTCAAATGAACTATCTATAAACCATCCAATTCAATGCCTCCAAAATCTAACGCTAGATGAACTATAAATAAAAGTAGAGGCAGTTGCAATGGTTTGGGTAACTTAAAGGCAATCTGCAGATGGCCCAACTAGAAAATTCAAAACAATAGGAACCAATGTTTAAATGTTATAAAGGTGTAATTGAGGTGTTTTCTTCGACAGAAGCAAGGCATAAGCCTCAGTGCGAAGTGAGGCGTAAGCCTCAGTGTTTTTTGAAAACACAAGCAAAATATTATCAAGAATTGTATGAACATAAAAGCATTCTCAAATGCAACTATTGAAAATAAATAATAGCACTTTATAAGATAAAAAGAAATAAAGTAAGTAAATTTGGCGTACTTTATCACTCACATAAAACTATCTAACATGCTATTAACAATGTTTTTTTGCAAATATCCATATAAAATCTTTTAATGAAAATGTTAATTACCCAATAATCTAAAACATTTATGAATCATAATTTACAAAAAATAAAAGTATAGCTCAACCTTCAAAGTAGTGATGAATCTAATGATTTATGAAAGAAATGGTCATGTACATACAAAGTTAAGCATAAAAGTGAAAGATCAGCAACAGAAAACAAAAACCACCACCAACGATATGGTTGTTGCACACTTCAATTGTTGCTCGACAGCTACACAAATTGTTGTGTTGTTGGACTGCAATGATTTGTTGTTGTTGGACAACAACATAAATCACTGTTGTGACGATCACAACACGAACGTGTTGCTATTCAACAACAACACAAATATTTGTTGGACGACAACGATGTAAAAAGAAAAAAAAAATGAAGAAGAAGAAGCCTAAACTCGCCAAAACACTCACTGTTGTGGTGTTCTCATGAAGAGAAGAAGATGAGAATCGATTCTTAAAGGGCTTTAAGGCTTAGGGCATGATGCTTTTAAGTTAAAGTTAAGTCAAATGACATTTTTGTTAATAAAATGTACTTTAAAAGGCATCTCTAAGTGAGGCTTAAGCCTCACTGCGTCTCAGTCCATTGAGGCTTAAGCCTCATTGAATTGCACCAAGGCTTAAGCCTCGGTGTGCATTTTCTAAAAAACCACTGAGGCGCGCTAACGAAGCGGAGATCTTCTAAATCGGCTGCTTGAACACCACGAACAAACAACTTAGGGCTAGAGAAAATTAACACCAAATTCTCAAGAAAAGAAATAAAATTCTTTATTAATATAATCAAAATCACTTTTTTTAATCATTACATTGCCTTATATATAGGCTTCTAAAGCAACTAAGCATACAAAGAAAAAATCGCATCGTGACCTACTAAAACAGTTACATACCAAAAGACTTCTAACACATATTACGTAATTAACTACCAATATAATAGGATTTTATTTTAATGTAACTAAAATAACTCAATCAACTAGATATGCCTAAGCCACCGAATAGCTAAATATAAAACTAAAACTTTAACCAAAAATAATTATTCTCCTCAATTAAACACTTACCTAATTAAGACTTCTAATTTAACTATACTATTAAATTAACCATGTCCTAATTATGAAAATTAAACACCAATTGAACTTTCCAAATTGATGACTCTCGCAATTGCTCAAACCCATCAATTGTCTCGGAATGCACATCACTTCAAACTCTATCTGCATCATACTCCTCTTGTGATGCACCTCTCGTTAACAAAAATTCGTTCTTGAATTTTGATCTTTTCATGAATGTGACAAACTTTTATAAAATCTTCAAAAATAGACAAGACACTCTCGAATTCAATCTCAATGAAATTATCAACTATTGGTGGAACATATATGCGAGGAGTAATTTCTTCAACTTCATCCCGAAAACCACGTATCTTCGTTGACGGCGCCTAATCACACAACACCACCACTGACACTTGTGGTATTGACGTCAACTATGTAACCTCAAGTACACGACCATCATCTCCAAATACCACCTTTTCTTCAACAATGGTGTCATCATTGTCATCAAAAATTTAGTGGCTTGTTGATGTCGAAGATGTGACCATCATTGCATTCGATTAGATCAATGCATTTTTCTGATCAACAATCTTCATCGTTGTACTCATCTTCCCTGTCAGAAGAGGAATCTCTTTATGTTTCATCAAAAACAGTAGGTTCTCTTCGACAGTTTCGGGTACGGTCGTCTCCAACCCGAACCCTCAACAACACTTTCATAATAGCCGTATTAGCAGACAATTCATTCAACCGCATCTGCACTTGTTCCTGCGACACAAAAATTTGAGTGAAACACTGCTCATTCCGGGTTTGATTGTGTTGATGATAAATATCTTCCACTCGTTGTTGGTTCTGGTTCTTCTTCGACGCCATGATTATCTCTAAATCACGATTTATGAAGGCTCTGATACCAATTAACGCGACGGAGATCTTCTAAATCGGATGCTCGAACATCACGAACAAACAACCTAGGGCTAGAGAGAATTAACACCAAATTATCAAGAAAAGAAATAAAACTCTTTATTAATATAATCAAAATCACCTTTTCTTAATCGTTACATAGCCTTATATATAGGCTTCTAAAGCAACTAAGCATACAAAGAAAAAATCACATCATGACTAAAACAGTTACATACCAAAAGACTTCTAACACATATTAAGTAATTAACTACCAATATAATAGTATTTTATTTTAATGTAACTAAAAGAAATCAATCAACTATATATGCCTAAGCCACCGAATAGCTAAATATAAAACTAAAACTTTAACCAAAAATAATTCTTCTCCTCAATTAAACACTTACCTGATTAAGACTTCTAATTTAACTATACTATTAAATTAACCATATCCTAATTATGAAAATTAAACACCAATTGAACTTTCCAAATTGACGACTCTTGCAATTGATCAAACCCATCAATTGTCTCGGAATGCACATCACTTCAATCTTTATCTGCATCATAAGTTACATACCAAAAGACTTCTAACACATTAAGTAATTAACTACCAATATAATAGTATTTTATTTTAATGTAACTAAAAGAACTCAATCCAACTAGATATGCCTAAGCCACCGAATAGCTAAATATAAAACTAAAACTTTAACCAAAAATAATTCTTCTCCTCAATTAAACACTTACCTTATTAAGACTTCTAATGTAACTATACTCTTAAATTAACCATGTCCTAATTATGAAATTTAAACACCAATTGAACTTTCCAAATTGATGACTCTCGCAATTGCTCAAACCCATCAATTTTCTCGGAATGCGCATCACTTCAAACTCTATCTGCATCACGCGACTCAAGGCATATGCCTTAGTTCGTTTTTTTAAACATTGATAGGAACTGCAGGAATTCTATGGTATATGGGTAGACCTATGATAACTTGGGATACATTAATTATGGAAGATTTTAAGAAGCTATCAAAGTACACCCTCAGCTGCAATAAATCGAGTTGAATGGAAGCGTTTAATCCATGTAACAAATCAAGTTGAATGGATATGTTCAATCTGTGTACTGTGGCTTTGTTGTGTAAGTGTTGAACGGATGTATTCCATCCACGTAACCCATTGTAAGTGTTATTTTATGGTTTGTTTGGTTGGAAAGTAATAGAAGGATCTTTGAAGACCCTCGCTTGCCAAGGGAAGAAATGGAAAAGAATAGAAGGATCTTTGATGTTGGACAACATCAAGATAAAGTGATTCTATGGTTGGTGGCACACAGACTAGGCTTCTCATTGGATGAGTGGAATAGAAACTGGAGGTCAATAGTTACATGAGTAGAGATTGAGTTTTTTTTTTTGGGATCAGGTTGCCATTACCTTTTGCTCTCTATTTTATTTACATCACCAATGTTGTTTATGTACTTGTAATTTCTCTTTACTAATACAAAAGCTGTTTCCAATAAATATAAAAAAAGTATTGTAAACCTAAGTTCAAGTTTATTACTTTGGTGAGTAGAGGTGGTGTTCTTGATCATATTTTAGTGATTCATGTAGAATGATTCTATCATTTTGAATCTTTCTTTTCTTCTTTTGTGTTTTGTGGCAGCAGAAAGACCGGTTATGTACTCAGGAGCTACGGCTGCAGCTTGGGGACACTCGAGACTTCCGCATCAGGTGAGAACACAAGAATGAAGCGAAACCAGTCGATTGCTAAGACCTTTTTGCTTCCACTTTGTTGCACTGTGTTAAAACATTCATTTGGTTGCCAGATGGATTTCCTGGCACAACTTCGACGTGCAATATCTAATGCTAATGCCAGCGTTGATACTTGATGCGTGGAGATGTTGGCAGTCTGATGGATGTAAGTTCTTGATTGGTTATGACGTTAGACAGTAAGTGCTGATATTTGGAGGACCTGTAGCTGTATTTGGTGTGATGGAAATCAGTTGTTCTGTATTATTAACACTAACTCTAAATTTCCAGTGTGCTATTTTTACTTCGTGCTTACGCTGCTTGATAATTTGCACAAAGGACTTCAATGCATCATGCATTTTAACTTTTAATGGCCTTTGTTATTTTGGAGATGTTCCACTAGAAGCAGAAGTTGTCTTTCATGTGGATTTAAGGCATAATAAAAGAAGCATGCGATGCTCCAAAGATTGGCAAATTCCACACCGTATTAGTTAATTGATGAAAACTTGAAAAGAAAAAAGATCAACATAAAACAAAGGAATTAATTGGCATTCTTTTCCAAAAGCGCTTACATAATTTTATCATCGTAGTTTGTCAATTACTCGCTAGCAACACTTAATTCAGTGCATGTAGAAGGTTTTCAAAAGGGTAGACAAAAATAGTGTAATTCGAAAACTTAAGTTCTTCTACAAGGTGAATTTTCTCATGTTATCAGTAACAGTTCACGACAATCTTTCTATGCACCAGTCTCTTCGGAGACATCCGATGAAATCGTACTATGCACCAAGCAGATTCAAAAAATATAAACTGATGATGGGCAAAGCTTCAACTAGTAACCTTGTTTCCACGAATTCGTGCCCTCATGTCAACCTGAAATATAAAGAGATAATGTAAAGAACAAGGTTTGGAAAATCGACAAACTTTGCCGAACTTTGGCCAAAGTTTGTCGATTTTTCAAGTGGCGAAGCAAAACCTAGGTGCTTAAATAAAAGTGTACTATTTCGCCCAAAAATTTGACAGACTTTGGGAACTTCAACAACTTCGGTCAAAACTGGACCAAAATATAAGTAAAAATGTAAAGCTTCGATCAAAGTAACTCTGTTTCGACGAAAAATTTGACAAACTTTGGAAACTTCGATCAAAGTAACTCTCTTCACATTAAGTAGTAAAAAAGTTAAAATTTATCATATAAAACAATATAAAAACAAATATTAATGTCACACATGTTGTGAATTGCGTGTTTATCGAACAAATGACTATGTAAAACAAGGGTGTTGTGATCATTATGCATTATTATTGTATAATTAAGTATATTTCAATATTTTTTTGGTTGGAATATTTCTAACATGTTTATGAAGGAATTTAAGTTTTGTAGCATTTAAAATGAAACTCCATAAACTTTCGTGCATTGGTGAATTTTTGTCAAACTTTCGATGTCGAAGTTGACTTCCTCGAATTACTTCCGTATTTTAAGTGAGCGAAGTTTAAGGTGAAGTCGAATTTTCAAACCTTGGAAAAGAATAAAATAGCTTTCAACTTTTAATATAGTTGCGGCAGATGCAACTAATACCATTTTTTTTAAAATCAAAATGTTAAATCCGAACTTAAAAGAGAAGAATCAATCTGAAAACACAAATAAATATTTGTATGTGCGTGTGATCACTCAACTAGTGTTTCCTTCCATTTACGTGTTATTAATGATGCTAGTGGCTGCTTGGAAATGACTATTTTGTCAAAACCTACAGTTGACAGTGTGGCGGCCCCAATTTTCCTGTGCAATTGGGTACGTGGTATTAGTGCAGGCCCCGAGCCATCACTCGACAACTTGACGAGCCTAGTCATCCTTCGATTCATCAATTTTAACAATTTATGAAAGAGTTATTGCAATAATACACAGCGGAAGACTAAACAAGTATAATACGGGAAATAACTCAATCAAGGGAAATATAGGAATTCTATAAGTGTGGAAAACCTCGGGTATTCATGTACAATTTGATAAACATATATACATGATACCAGTCTCATCAAAAATGCCAAGTTTAATAATCCCAAAACATATGTATGAAACGATATACAAGTAAACAAAACATAAACACATACTATAAAGTCTCCCTGATCCCGCTATTAGTCCTCAAAGTAGGTCTCCTAGGCAGGGCCCCTTGCCCTTGCTACTCTCCACCCTATCTGCACCCACCATCACAAACTAGACGGTGAGCAACTGAAGAAATCGAAATTAATGTCCAGAAGAATATAACAATCATTTATGATTTAACAAGTAAAGCAGTCTAAATATCAAGAGGAAATGAAAGAGCAGACAAGTAAGTAAATCAAGTGCATGATAAACAGACTGATAGATAAACAATCGAAATTTGCATATTCTAAGATTCAAAAGAGGCTTATGAGTGGTCTAATTTCACAACAATACGGCAAAGTTCTCACAAGATCTCCCTGGGCAATGTCGCAACATTAGTGCAGCTTGAAATCGAGAGGCATCGCAACACCTCTCGAATCCAGTACCCAGTACACACAACATGAGGGGTGGTCAGTTACCCCTGCAGGAGGCATCCTCGTTGTCCCAGCTAGTGCGGGACTACATGATACCTTCGAGATACACACTCATGCCAAGAACATACAACAAACAATATGAAATGAAATTTCAAACAAAGGCTCAATTCAACATTATCAATGAATAAAGGAATGTATAAATCACATGTTATTTCCTTACTGGCCTATTAACATACACACATACAAGGCACGTGTGTACTTACTTGACCAATCGCAACCCGGTACCACTCCGAGACTCTAACGAGTTCTCACAAGTTCTCGACTATCTGATAAAAGTTTAAATCTCGAATGTTGATTTAGAGTTAGTACCTCGTCTTAGGGTGTTTCTCGCATGCTTAGTTCAAATATACTTAACTAAGGCGACTCAAACCATTGTGGATCAATCCATCTCTATGGTTATTGTCCTTTTCTCAAAACATATCCCTCTTTGGGCTCTTATTGGGCCCATTTATCAAGTCTATACTCACCTAAGAATTATATTTGTATGGACTCTTATTGGGCCTAAATCCATAAGCCCACTTTATATTTTATGTTTTTGTTTTTTTTTGACTTCAAGTTGTACCTTTTGAATTGGGCCTTTATTGGGCTTTTATTTGGGCACTAACCTAACCCATTTACATTATTTCTTTTTTATTCAATACACACACACATGAAATGAGACACACACAACTAAGTACACCTCACTACTATGCACACCCACATGTCACACGCACCCCACTGTTATGTGCACACAATACCCCACTGTTGTGTGCACACACACACCAGTGTTGTGTACACCCCACTATCCTACACATCCACACACTCACTAGGCGATTCTCACAATGTACACACACACACACACCATCACTATCCACATTTGTACACCACGGTTGCACATGGGAAGGGAGCCACCTCCGGCCAGCAGAGTTGTCGAAGGTTCATCTCTGATCAACCTCGACCGGGAGGGTCCACAGCCACGGCAACGACCTAAAACAGTCCACAACAGTCACAAAACAATAGAAAAAACAGTGAGGAAAAGAGAGAGAAAGAGAGAGAAATCGAGAGAGGGAAATCGAGAGTGTGAGAGAGAACAACCTCGACTCCGGTGACCACCTAGGACCGCCTCCAAGGTCGTGGCCACCATCCCAGTCTGGCATCATGTGGACAGCCACACAATAGTGGGGAAAGGAGGCATGCGTGACCGAGGTAGGGAGTAAAAGATCAAGAGAGAAGCAGAGAGAGAGAAGTGGGAGAGGCTTACCTAGGCGTCTCCGGTGGGTAGTGGAGGGTCTAGCGTCGTAGGAGGTGGCGGTGGTGACGGTCCAGCCGAGAGGAGGAGGGGGGAACGTCGAGTTGAGAGAGATGGTGAACAGGTCGAGAGACAAAAAGAGGGTGTAAGGGAACGTCGTCCCTGTTGGCCACCTCTGGCTTGGTCGGAGGTCCGGTGAGTCGGTGGTGGCAGTGGGGGAGAGTGGAGAGGGGAGGAGAGTGTGGGGAAGCCGTTTGGGGAAGATGATTGTAACGACCCTAAAATTCTAACTCGTGCCACGTGACATTTCAGGGTCGTATTGTGGGCCAACTAGTCGTGATGTACTTGTTTTGGTCCTTGAGAGTCAACACCGAGGTATGTTATGTTTGTTTGGTAATTTGTATTATTTATTTATTACCGAACATTAAATTCAATATCCCACATGTGTGAGTACGTGGTGAGTGTGTGTTGGTACCGTTGAACGAGTTTGGTACAAAAGAATGTGTTAAACGAGTATTTGAGAGTTCGTGGGATGAAAATGAAATAAAAACATTGACATTTATAAATAAAAATAATTAATGGAATTAAATAATAGATTATAGGCGCCGAGTGATACGTGGGGTCGTGAGCGACATGTGTGAGTCGAATGGTAGTGTGCACGCCCGAGTAAACTTGTTGGCGCGCAAAACGAAATTATAGGCATGAAAAATAACGAAATTATAGGCATGAAAAATACAATTTATATATATATATATATGTATGTATGTATGTAAAATGACCAGGAGTGGTATTTGGTTGTTAAGAAAAAGAAGATAAGGATAAGGGCAAAATGGTCATTTGACTCAAAATTTGTTAACAAAACCTCACCGTTCACCATTCTCACTGTGAAAGAAAAAAAAATCGAACCGAGAAGGAGAGAAGGAAGAGATCGAACGAAATTGAGAGATTGAGCTCGGAAAAGCGGTGTAACGGTGTTGGCGAGGTGAGTTTTTGTTGTGGGTGTTGTTGATGCTGTTGTTTTGTTGTTGTTGAGTTGTTAATTTTGAGAGAAATTAGATTTTAATTTGTGGGTGTTGATGTTGATGTTGTTGTTGTTGGGGTTGAGGTTGTTCTTTATTGTTGAAAAAGAAAGAGAAAGAGAAAAGGAAAGAAAAGAGAAAAAAAAAAAAAAAAAAAAATTTTGGCAGAGACGAACTGGAATTTCCAGTTCGTCTCTGTTGAAATGAGGAAGAAGGCCAAGGTGGGCCGGGTCGTGGTGACCCGGGCCCGACCCGGATGGGCCGGACCGGGACCGACCCGGATGGGTCGGCCCGGGTCGGACCCGAACCGGGACCCACCCATTATTAAAATAATAATTTATTTATTTATTTATTTATAATAAATAAATAAATTAAATATGTTTTATTTTTATTTTTTTGAAATAAATATTGCAAAAATCAGGAAAAATTCAGAAAAAATAGGAGAAAATTCTGAAAAATTAATTTCAACCAAATAAATAGAAATTTGGGAATTTTTATGAAAAATGAAGAATTTGAGATTCGCGACGAGACTTTTGTCAGGGTTTTTGTCTCGTAAAGTGTGAAATTATTAAAAATAGTCAGAAAAATATCGAAAAATAATTTTTTTAAATTGTATGAAAATTATGAGGTTTCGCTCAGGTATCTTAATGGGTTTGAATGGAACTCAATACCGGGTAAGCGACCTAAATTGCGTAAAGGAACAATAATTTAGAAAATTGTAGAAAATGGGACAAACTTGAGAAAATTAAGGAATACTTGGAATAATTAGGAAAAAATTAACGAAAATTGGTCGAAATAATTCTCAGGTGACGAGCGAAGTGTTGGCAACTAGTTGGAGAACGTGTGGAGCTACGCGAGGGCGTTTTTAGTGGGATTTGAGGTGAGTAAAGGCAACAATAGAATCAACATGATTACTTTTCTATTTATTGATTAATTATTCTTGAAATGCGAGCCCTTTGTATTCCATTCTAGTTCAGGTGACCTAGGGTTTAGGTAGTCCGACTGTGATGAGAAGTCTCAACGAGTTTTAGCAAAGCAGCATAGGATCGTGGCTTCTCGTTGGAGCCTATCGAAATGATTTAGCATCCGGGTTGTGACCGTGGCTTTCTTTCGGTAGTGTATTAGGAATTTAGCAGCTGGCTTTGTCTATGGCTTTTCCTAAAAGAGTGTGCGTTCAGTGGAGGTGACCTTCGGGTCCACTGGTTCGTACGGGGTGGATTGAGCAGGGAGCGTTTTGGGCCTACTGTGTCGATCGCAAGCTGATGAGGTCTTATGACCCGCGGTTTGATTGGGATTATCTATTCGCCTATCCATTTGTTTCCCGGTCACTTGATTATCGTTGTTTATACTTGTTGAATCTATTTATCATGCGATTTGCTATCTATTTCAGTTTCTTGTTATACACTGCATGATTTATAGACTTGTGATTATTGAAAAGTCAGTAATTTATGTTGAGATATTTATTATTGTTGTTTATTGTTATATTTTGTACTCATCGTCCTTTTTATGACGGTGGGTGCAGATCCACAGACGAATAGGGGCAAGGCGCCGATGTTGGGCGATATCCTCTGAGGCACACTCAGAGCCATTAGCTTTGCTCTCACTTTATAGGTATTTTGACATTTTGTTGTATATTTGGCTATGTATCCATTTGTTTTGAAATTTTAGGGATTTGGGGAGTTGAACCTGACTGTTGATATATGTATATGTTTATTTTGGACTTTCAGTTAATCTGTTATATACATGTGATGTTGTTTGGACATGATTTTTCACATCTAGGTTAACTGAGTTGTAAATTGTTTTAAGTTGGTGTTAAAAACAATTTCGCTCCACACCTAACTATAATTGAGGATAAAAGATTAGATAGAGTTAAGGTGAATCAAAAAGAGTGATCTAGGGTGAGTGAGTGAATAATGTATTGAGTAATTGGTAAGTTAAGGCTGACTAGACCTGCGTTGACTCGTCGGAGACGGGCTCAAGGATTCACATAGGTTTAGGCCGGGCGGGGCCCAGTTTGTGGTTGCTGGGGCCGTCACAATGATGAATAGTAGGGTTTGTTAGGAGACATTTATATATATATATATATATATATATATAAAATCAAAATGACCCTTTTGCCCTTAAGTTAACACTTGTTTATTTTTTGAACAATTCCCTTATGGGTCTTTTACCTCATCATCTTAACTCAACACACATATACATCTCAATGCTAATCTCATGGCTCTCCTCATTATGCCATGCCACTTTAACAATTTCTATCCCATAGCCCATATGTTGTGAGACTATCCAACTCCCACATTGATCTTACATTTCTTCGGTCCGTATTTCTCCCAAATTTGGTTCGCTGTGCCCGTTTTTTCGCCACATCTCATCAACTAATTAATTAAATTAATAAAAATTCATTTATTTGTATTCTTTATTTGTTTTTATCCTCCGTTTAACTGGGCGAAACTTCACTCAACTAAAAATTGCTTGAACGGCTCGAGACCCGTAAAATACTAAAATACTAATACACACAATCAAAGAATCATAAAATTACCTCTGTGTCAACTCCCGAAGTTCAAAATACCATCCAGTATTCATGTAGCCGGGTCATAATCCTGACAAGTGTAACACAAGTTAAGTTAAATTTGAGGGTTGTTACAATCAGGTTAAATAAATAATGTGTTACATATTAACTACTCTTTCTTCATTGGTTTAACACTGAATAAGGAAGTTTGAGATCAATAGCATATATTGATATACAATAAAAAAACACACTTTTATTCTTATTTTTATTTAGTTGCAAAAGAGTGAGATTTCTAAGAAAAATAGTACGATCCAGAGAAATAAAGAGAGAGGTCAACAAATTAATGGTGGAAGAAAACTGACTAAGATAAACGTTGTCGTCTTAAAAGAAAAATTGAAAAAGAATTTCATATATCTAAGTAATATAATAAACACGAATCCTTCAATTTTCCTTCGTAACTTACAATTCCAAAAGTACCCTTTATATTTTTGATCCCTATTTTTAATTTTTTATTTGGTTGTCTTTTTTTTTTAATTTATTTTTTCTTTCCTAATTTTTCTTTCCTTTTTTTTTTCTTTTTTCTTCCCTAATATGAGACTCCCTAGAACGTCATAGTTTATATGTTCTAATTTTTTTGGATAACTATTTAAGTTAAACTCAAACTTATTTTAATTATCGTTGCAAAAGTAAAATAAGAATATATATGTACAAATTCTCTTTTATATTTTTTTAATGATATTCTTTTTTCTTCATGCATGTTAGGATGATATTGTTTGTCTATATAGATAGACTATACCTTTTTTATGCAAAATAGAATATACCTTTATTATTATATAACCAATAACAAGTTTTTGTTTGTCTATACATCCATCTAAACCTCCATGTCATACACAACACAATACCTAAATTCATATGCTTTTCAAGCTTTAGTTATCATAATTTTCTCAGATTTTATATCAATAGATATTGTCTCCCCGCGAGCACAGTGAGCAGGGCTCCAACGTGCGTAGCACGTATAATAACTAGTGTGTGTGTATATATATATATATATATTTTGAATTTTGAAAACACATGTAAAGGTTTCCCCCCACCCCTTAAAGTCTAGCTCCGCCCCTGATAAAGGTGACTTGTAATAAAGCAGTGAGTTGGTGTTTAATCATACCAACCATTGCTTTGGCTCGGAGTTGGTGTCTAGGATGTCACAGCATGTGTCTGGGTTGGAGCCTCATCGATTGTATGTAAGGTCGTAGAACCAAATTGGACTAGACGTGCAGGTTGGGTTTTCTATTTCTACAATATGGTAGGTTTGAAAACCCAACAAATTACTGATTTTGATTTTGTAAATAATTTTAGGAGGGACTTGAATGGTTTGAAATGCTCACCATCAATTGCACAAAATCGAGCACAATGGAAGAGTTTGATCTATGTAGCCGACCCCATTTAATTTGGGATTGAGGCTATGAAAATGATCTAATGTTTTCAAACAATATAAACCAAACTACACTTTAATGATAGACAGGTAGTTTAAATATTATATCAACTACGAAAAATGAAGAATAGAGACATACAATCACAAGTTTTTAGCTAAGATAAAGAAGGTGGTTTCAAAAAAAAAAAAAAAACTAAGATAAAGAAGGTATACATGACCTTTAGAAGAATTTATCGTGGTCCTAAAAACATATATTCAGACATGAAATCGCGTTGGAACTTAAACACGATTTGCATTTCGGTTTAGTTTATTATTTGGCACAGATTGGATCATTAGAGTTAGATTACAAGTCTAATAGTAGCATCGATTGAACAAGTTGAAGAAACAATGAAGGGTACACTACAATTCAGCAAGATCAGATAAATATACAATTCCGTGATCGAATACAATGGCAGAGAGCACTAGTCTAAGACAAACACTAGGTCGTCTACATCGATGAAGTAGAATTGGAGTCCGGTTAAGGAAAGTGTAAACAGAGTTGGAGACTGCGACAAGTCATGAAGCAGTACTTATCTACAACAACAATGAGAAGTTCAAAGCTGTTAAGGTGAAGAACTTGGAGATGCATTAAAACACCAACAATCCTATATGATAGGTGCATAAAGAACTGAAGAGCTTTATGGAGAGAACGAGCTAATGTTCGTAAAAGACTTGAAGGCTTAGTTGAATCCAACACCAACAATCTAAGTGACCAAGGCGGTTTTTTGGGTTGTGATCTAAGATCAAGGATAGAAACTTTGATTTTGCCTTGTAATTCGCCTTCTTGAAAATCAGAATTAATCGAAGAAGTTTAATTTGACGATGAGAATTTTGGTAAGAATTTGTTAGCTTAGAGAAGTCTATGGAATTTTTGTTTGAAGTAAACCAAAATTTATTTTATGGGATGCTATAACAAATAAAATCATACATTTCTAGCTTTTAAAAAATTACAAATTTAATGACATAGTGGATATTAAGTGACATGTGTAGTCTTTTTAGTGATATATGGTTCCCTTGCCATTTTATTAATGGCCAAATCACATAATTAAGATTAAGACTGTCTCTTTTTTTTTTTTTTTTTTTTTCAGTGTTGATATTTTGCGAGCATATGCATATGTGAATGATGGAGAGTCTTTTTATTTTCTTCCGGTGTGGCTGATGATAAAATATTTTCGATACCAATGATGGAGATTAGATCTCTTTATTTTCTTGTAATATTATTGTGGGGGATGTTTGTATAAAGAATCATTGTTATGATGCAAGAAAATGGAAACGAGGAAGGCACTAGCTAGCAGGGCCGGTTTTGTTATTTTGGGGCCTGGGGCGAAATAAAAATTTGGGGTCTTTATATTTGACTTTCTAAAATAATTTTTTTTGTGCATATAGTTTACAACAACAAAACCATAATCCCAAATAAGTTGGATTGGCTACATAGGTAAAAAAAAAATTCTTCTATTTTGCTCGATTTTTAGTGCAATTGATGGTGTACTTTTTGTACTTATAGTTAGTTTACATATATTGCTAACTATTCTCTTACTCAAATTTAATTTTTTTAAAAACTGTTTTGATTTTGGTTTTATTAAATTTAGTTGGTGGAGATGTAAATTTCTTTTATTTAGTATTATTTATTTATTGAGACTAAAACTTTATTTATTTTGAGATTGTAGAAAAAACTCATTTAAAGGAGTAGACATAACATATAAAAGAAATTATTGCATTTTACAAAAAAAATAAAAAAAAAAAAAATTGTGTGACATTCAACATGCATTGACTGATTTAGTCATTAAGATCCACTCAATGTGCATTGAGATGAATACTTACATATTACAATGAGTTTCATGAATGAACCCCAACAAGTGTGTACAAAGATGCTACTTTAGTAATATCACATAAATGCTGAAGCTTCTCGTTAAAGAAAAACACTTGCAACATTATTGAAATATAGGAACCTTTCTTACCAAAAAAAAAAAAAAAGGGGCCTTAGGTATGAGTAAAAAAAATAGGGGCCCTTAGGTATGATCGTGACGGCCCCAATTTCCCCATGGGCCCGAAAGTAATGCCGAAGAATATAACAGTAATTCATGAATTATCAAACAAGGCGAGCCTAAATATCATGCAGGAATTGAAAGACAGGAAATTATATAAACAAGGTGCATGATAGGCAGACTGGAAACAATAACAATCGAAACATGCGTGTTCTACGAGTCAAGAGAGGCCATAAGTGGTCTAAAATCCACAACAATACCACAACAATATCCACAACAATCCACAACAATCCAGTACATGGTATCACACAATCACTAGGGGTGGTCAAACACTCGTGCGCACGAGTGCCCGCGTTTTATCCCTTCTAGTGCAGGCCGCATGTACCTTCGAGACACACACTTATGCCAAGAACACACATACAAGGAATAAGGAATGGAATGCCAACAAATAGATAATATCGAACACAATGGAATGAAGATGAATCACATGATATTTTCTTAACTGGCTTACTAACGTACACAAGTTTTTGAGACAAGTGTACTTACCTGAACTATCGCGACCCGGTACTCACTCCGAGACTTTAACGCGCTTCCCGTGTTTCTCGACTACCTGACAGCGATTTAAGTCCCGAATATAGGTTTAGGATTAGTATTTAGTTTTATGATAATTCTCGTACTTTGTTTCAGTTCATTTAATTATTGCAACCCATGTTATCGTTGATATCCTTTAAACCCTGGTTAGGCTCTTAGTGGGTCCACGCATTAAGCCTATTTCCACCTACGTAGGCTCGATATGTGGATAATTATTAAGCTTGTACATATGGGTTCGTTATTACATTATATGTATTTATTTTGGGCCTTAAGTTGTGCTATCATCTCAAACTCTTATTGGGTTTTACACAACCCATATACACCAATCTAGACTTGTTATGGACTTATATAAAAAATGAGTGGATTGGGCCCTTGTTGGGCCTTTTTTACAAGTCTATATTCATTTAATACTAATGTCTATACTTATAATTTTATTTACTTATTCTTAAACTTACAATAATATATATTATGGTCACACACACAATTGGTGTGTACACCCCACTGGTGTGCACACTAACACTTCGCACACCCCGCTGTCTTGTGCACACACACCCCGCTGGTGTGTGTACCCCATTGTGATTTACCATGTTTACATTTATTAATATCTTACTTTAGTATTTAACACTCGTTATATACACATTTTCATTAGGTACATCATATAAAAGCTGTTGTGTACACCCCACCGTGGTGTACACACACAAAGGTCTTGTGTACACCCCACTGTGGTGTACACACCCACTGTTGTGTACACCCCATTGTGGTGTACACAGTGTACACCCCATTGTGGTGTACACAGTGTACACCCCTTACACAACCTTCGCGCCCCAAAACAGTTTCTATGCAAACCTAAACCCATACATTTCATGAAGACAATCCCACCAAAGTGCTCACACTCACACCTTTTTGGGGTGTGCACATACATACACCGTACGCACCCCACTCTATCACACACACCCCACACAACACACACACACTTCACTATTTTTATTAACCTCCCACATTACAACCGTTAACATTTTCCATCAAAACATCCCTCATCCACACATACAACCGCCACACCTAGAAGTCACCTCCGGCCAGCAGGGTCGCCGGAGGTCGACGTCCGGTCAGCACCTCCCAAAACAGTGGCGAAACACGCCCCAAGCAGTCCCACAATCCATTCGAAAATAACGTGAAAACGGTGGGTAGAGGAGCACAAAACAGTGGAGAGAGAGAGAGAAAGAGGGACGGTCGAGCTCACCTTGGTGTCTCCGGTGAGTGGTCGAGGTCCCCAAAGACGGTGGTGAGTGGCGGTGGTGGACCGGAGAACGAGAGGAAATCAGCCGAGAGTGAGAGATAAAACATGGACTGTCGAGAGAGAGAAGAACACGAGAGAGGAAGAGAGTACCAAACTTACCTACTCCGGCGACGAGGAAGAGGCGTGGTGGTGGGTGTTCACCGAGGGAGGAGCAATCGAGAGTGAGGCCGAGAGAGGGCGCGGGCCGAGAGAGTGAGTGATCGTGAGAGGAGAATACCAAGGGTGCATGAGTGAGGAAACGGGAAAGGAGAGGAGGGAGACGCCGTCCGGCCTCCGCCACCCTCTGTGCAGGGAGATCCGGTGGCGGTGGACGGCAGTGGGGAGTGAGTGGGGAGAGTGAACAAGTGGATTTGTTGAGTGGGGAAGACAATGAATAGTGTATTAGGGTTTATTTGTTTTTATACCAATGAGTTAGGCCAAAATGACCCTTTTGCCCCTGATTTTTAAACCTTCCCAACACTTGGACAGCCTACCCTTATGAGTCATTTGGCCCATCATCATAATCTAACTCATGTACACATCTCTATGCCCATCCAATGGTCCTCCTCACTCACTTGTGTCACTTTAACAATCCTATCCATATTGACCTATTAAATTAACTCCATTAATTTTATTAAATTACCCATAAAGTTACACAAATTCTTACTTACTTACTCGGTACACAGTGTCCCGCATTCGACACGCTTCTCGAGGCAGTCCCACCCTTGGGATTTAAATAAATTCCCTTATGCTTATTTTATACTTTATTGTTAAAATTTTATTTTCCTCAACTTAGGTCATGTTTTTCATTTGGCTTTGTTTATTAATAATATCCACTAAAATGGTTCCCGAAAACCCCATTTAACTAAGCGACGCCTCACTCAATTAAAAATATAGCCCGAACGGCTCGAGACCCGTAAATTACTAATATACTAATACATGCATTACCATCCACAAATAACCAAATTTTTGGGTCGTTACACCCACGCCCAATTTTTCATTATTAATCAATTTTCAATCAATTATCAGTTAATCTAATGTGGAAACCATACCAAAATGTAGTCCATAAATAATTATCCAGTGTGATCCTCAAAGTCATAAACAACTAAAATGTAACTCTCACAACCCAAACCCAGCATAAAACAAATACATACATACAATCAATCAGGCGTATAAGAGGAGTAGTTCACGTCTTCAGTCACAGATAATCTTTACGTGTCTCCTTGTCCCTGCACTTATCAAATCCTGCACTCAAATCACCCAACACATACGGTGACGAGTCCAGTGAATAAACTCCCAAAGAAAACCATCGAGTAAATAATAAACAGATTCAGAGGCCAATAAACGACGTTAGCTACACATGCAAAGAGTATGGACAGCCATAAATCCCTGCGTGTGTAGGTAACAAGTATACAAGATGATCAACCAATAATCATGATGACAACAATATGCTCCACAACAATTCCGATAAAACCAGACAGAAATAGAACGCAATCTCACATACTAGATCATACTTCGTCAATCCGAGCGCCCGAGAGGACACATCATCACACTGGGATCCACCGGACCACTAACGGTGACGGAAACACTCATGAGATCCACCGGACACGTGCACCCCACGGCTCGGGTCACTATCCACCGGCGGCGCAAGTACACGTGCTACAATCTAGCATGCTTGATCACGTGCTACAACCATCCCGAATAAACTTCGATAATGAAAACAAATTCAACACCGATCAATAACAGACCAACACATGATCCCCATGAGTATGTATAGCAACAACAACAGTATATGCAAGAATTTAAAGAATTAAATACTCAAATGTGTTTCTGTTGGGGTTTACGCACCTATACCGCACTCCAATTATACAGTCCAACTTGAATAAATGCCCAACAAATCAAAATTACCACCCGAATTATACCTAAGATCATTTGTCATTAAATTAGCTTCAATTTGATATATTATATCAATTTTTACGTTTTTCGGGGCTAAAACCCCGACTATATCTCGCCAACATTTCCGAGAAAATCCCAAAACTCAGTTGTGAACCATTTTTCTAATTTCTCATATTTTTCTGGATTTTTCTGAATTTTCCATAATTTTCTGAATTTTCTTTTCCATTTTTTTTTTTTTTTTTTTTTTTCTTTTAAGTGTGAATCGGCCGAACCGGTTGAACCGAACCGGCCCGGTTCACCCCTTTCTTCTTCCCCTCCTCAAAACAGAGCAGCTCGCTCTCGTATTTTTTTTTTTCGTCACTTTTTTTTTCTCTTTTTCTCTCCAATGGACTTAAGAGGATGGGAAGACCACACATCGTCTTCCTCCTCGATAAATTTCAATTCTCGGCCATGGCTCCGCCATGGCCGAGCTCTCCACCACCTCCACCACACAACGCCAACAACATACAACAACAACAACAAAAACAACACCAACTCACCTTGTTCGCCTCGCTGTCCTCGATCTCCTCCACCTTCGTTCTCTCTTCCTCTTCTCGGCTCTTTCTCATGATCTTCTTCTCTTCTCGGTCGATCGAATTATGAGAAAATGAGTGTCGGTGGTGTTTATCAACAATTTTAGGTAAAATGACCAAAATGCCCCTAAGTTCTTATCCTTTCCTTCTTTCCTTCAATACCCTTTTTGGTAATTTTACATTTTTTATTTATTTTTCTGATTTTTAATATATATATTTATATATATATATTAAATTCCTTATATACATATATATATAAAAATATATATACTCACCTGTCCTTTCGCGCCTAAAATTTCGTCGTGCGCGCCAACGAGCGTACTCGGGCGTGCACACTATTGTACCACCCACGCGTGTCAACCACGACCCCGCGTGTCACTAGGCGCCCACCAATTTACTATTTTTTTTTCATTTTACCACAACAAGCATACAAAACGGACTGTATACCTATTCCAAACTCGTTCCAGCCTCGCTGTGGGACCCACGTACGTCCTCGCTAGCGTCCACGTCCGCACTGACGTCACTAGTAACGGCTATTGAAAATTGGGCCGTTACAGTCGCCCGCCCCGCCCATGCCCAAAGCCGTGTTAGGTTTAGAGACACCGCAATGACACACTTTATTAATCTCTCAAATAAACTCGTTAATTACAATGCGGGGGTCAACTCTAATTTATAGACTCACATAAACATACTCCTAATCTAACTAGGAGACCCTAAATAGACTCATACTCTAACTCGAAATCCTAATCAAACTCAAACACTAATGTAATTTAGATTACAACTCTAACATCCCCCCATAATCTAAATTACCTATCTAAATTAAAAATTATCCCCCCATAATTCAGATTGGACAAACCCCAATCATAGTCTTAAACTTCATGAAAGACTCAATCTTCAATGCCTTGGTAAACAAGTCTGCAACTTGATCCTCTGATCTACAGTATGACAGTTCTATCTCTTTATGCTCCACCTGATCATGTAGAAAGTGATATCGCATATCAATATGCTTACTCCGACCATGTGTAACTGGGTTTTTTGCTAAATCAATGGCCGAAACATTATCAACATAGATTGGTGTAGGGCCATTACACGGAACAAGAATCTGTGATAATAATTTTCGCAACCAAATAGCCTGACATGCACTAGAGGCGGCTGCAATGTACTCAGCCCCACAGGTAGACAATGCAACGACAGACTGCTTCTTCGAAGACCATGAAAATATAGTAGAACCATAATAAAAAGCATAGCCAGAAGTACTTTTTCGATCATCCTGATCTCCTCCCCAATCACTGTCAGAATAGCCAAACAAAGAACTATCCATTGAAGTGGAATAAAATAACCCATGATCGTAGTACCTCGGATATAACGCGAATTCTCTTTTCGCTACCAAATGAGATTGTCTAGGGTGCTCCATGTATCTACTAAGTAATCCAACGCCATAAAGAATATCAGGCCTAGTGCAAGTCAGGTATCTCAAATTTCCAACTATCTGCTTGAAATATGTCGAGTCAACCGGTGCATCTTGTCCTGTTTTGGACAACTTGGTACCAACCTCCACGGGTGTAGAAGCAAGATTACAGCTAGACATCTCAAATTTCTTCAAGATCTCAGGTGCATATCGTTTCTGACATATAAAAATGCCATCATCTCGCTGATTTACCTCAATGACATGGTATCAGAGCAATAGTGAAATCTTGTGATCTGTGTCTTGGTTGTGTGAGAGTTCTTTGAAGATTCAAGAACAGATTTGGGCTTCAGATCTATTCGAGAGATCGAAGCGTGTGACCTTCTTGTTTTGGAAACAAGAAATTTGAGTTGCGTGTTCAAAGAGAGGAACGACGCAGAAGTGCAGAGGTCGATTTCGTTGAAGAAAATCAAATTGCAAAAGCCGGTTTGTTGAAGCAGAATAGGCGGAGTTACTTAAGATAATTTACAGTGGTAAATTATGGCTACAATGGGTAATGGTCAAGTTCAACCGACACTACCAGTGTTCGAAGGAAAGAAGTTTGATAGATGGAGCACTCAGATGAGAGTCTTGTTCAGTTTTCAAGACTTGCTCACAATCGTTGAAGATGGGTTCGAAGACCCAGGGGCCACCGCTACCTCGACACAAAAGGAGCTTCGCAAGAAAGATCAGAAGACACTTTATTTTATTTTGCAAACGCTTGATGATGTGGCGTTTGAGAAAGTGCAACTAGCGAAGACATCAAAGGAAGCGTGGGACACTTTAGAGACGTCCTAAAAGGGTGTACAAAGAGCCAAGAAAGTTCGGTTGCAAACTTTGAGGCGACAATTCGAGTTGATCGAGATGGATGACTCAGAAGATATAGAGAAGTACACTAATCGTGTTCAGACAATCGTCAATCAGTTAAAGATGAATGGCGGAGAAGTCGCTGATCTCGATGTGAACGAGAAGATTTTGCGCACCTTGACCACAAAGTTTGACCACGTAGTCGCTGCTATTATGGAGTCTGGGACCGAATATGAGACCAAGTCAGTTGAAGAAATCATTGGTTCGTTACGAGCACATGAGCAACGAATTAATGAAAAAAGTGAAAAAGTCAAGCATACTGAGCAGGCATTGAAGACTACAATTGTCCCGAAGCTAAAGAAGGATTATGGATTCAACGGCCGTGATCAAGACAACAACAATGGCAGAGGTTCGAATAATAATAAGCAGTGGTGGGAGAGAAATAAAGGTCGTGGACGAGACAAAGGTCGCGATCAATAGAGAAATCGATTCGGTGTTACAACGTCGCAAGTTTGGGCATATCGCGCAGACCGTAACACTAAAAAACATGCAAAAATCTGTTGCACATGTGTCTTTTGCCCAAGGCGATGATTGTAACCAGACACTTGTTTATGGTTTCGTCAAAGCCAAGAATGTTCCCAAAACTACACGTGGTATCTTGATAGTGGATGCTCCAACCACATGTGCGGTAATAGAGACTTGTTTGACGATTTAGATGAGTCAATGACGACGGAGGTCAAGTTTGTCGATGATAGGAAACTTCCAAATCAAAGGAAAAGGAAGAGTTCTAATTCAGTTGAAGAACGGTGATCATCGCACATCTCTCGATGTTCTTTATGTGCCTACAATGAAAAACAATCTATTGAGTGCAGGGGGAACTTGTAGAGAAAGTGGTACACAATGAATTTGAAAGATGGCTATTTATCCATGTTCGACTCTAGAGGTATTGCCATTCTTAAATCTCCTTTGAAAAATAGGTTATTTCGTGATTGAGATTAAGACCGGATCTTATCGGTGTTTTAAATCCATTATTTCGATGAGTCATGGTTATGGCATCCGAGATATGGTCATCCGAACTTCAAAAGTTTGACGTTGCTCACTCAAAAGAGATTAGTGAAAGGATTGCCTCGCTATTCGACATCCCGAGCGATTTTGTGAAGGGTGTATTTTAGGGAAGCAACACAGACGTCATTCGCTTCCGACACTCCGTGGCGTGCCAAATCTCTATTACACTTGGTTCACTCGTCGAGATCTTTGTGGTCATATGCATGCAGATGACTTCACTAGGAGGGAGTAAATATTTTTTGACTTTTATTGATGACTACAGTAGGAAGATTTGGGTGTATTCTCTTAAGAACAAGTCAGACGTGTTTACTTGTTTTCAGAAATTCAAGGCGTATGTGGAGAAACAAAGTGGACGCTACATCAAGATTTTGAGAACAGATGGCGGTGGTGAATACAAGTCCTCCATATTTTTTGATTTTTGTGATCATCATGGGATCAAGCATGAGATCACTCCACCACATACACCACAACATAATGGTGTTGCAGAAAGAAAGAATAGGACTATTATGGACATGGCTCGTAGCATGTTGAAAGCGAAAGGTTTACCTAATTCTTTCGAAATTTGAAGCGAGTTGTATGTTCGGTTTATTTATCGAATAGGTCTCCCACAACAGCAGTGTCACATCTTACTCCAGAAGAGGCTTGGAGTGGTTACAAGCCAGGTGTCAGACATTTAAAAGTGTTTGGATCCACTATGTATGTTCATGTTCCTGATGCTAATAGGAAGAAATTGGATGACAAAGGCGTGAAGGTCATTTTTCTTGGTTATGTTCCAGGGCGAATTGGAGCATACAAATTTTATAACCCGATTACCAACTCTGTAATTGTCAGCAGAGATGTATTGTTTGATGAGGCAGATGCATGGATTTGGGACACAAAAGGCAAAGGAATTGCTCAATCTGCTGCAATCAGGTTTAATGATGAGGCATCTACTTCAACAAGTGGTTCTCCTACCACGACATTACATGTTTTGCCTAGTACAAGTATTAGACTCCAGAGTACGAGTGATAGACCACAGAGGAATCCTAGGCTACCGGCTCGCCTTCAGGATTGTCAGATTACCTCTGATGATGCGGTTGACGATGATGGCATTTTAGTTCATTATGCCATGTTTGCAGATTCAAACCCTATTAGCTTTCGTGAAGCCGTGCGAGATAGATGTTGGGTTGATGCTATGAATTCCGAAATCGAGGCTATTGAGAAAAATGACACTTGGGACCTTGTTGATATTCCTCAAGGTCACAAAGCTATTGATGTCAAATGGGTTTTCAAGACAAAAAGGAAATCCAATGGAGACGTGGAGCGTTACAAAGCTAGATTGGTGGCTAAAGGATATGAGCAGAGGCCTGGCTTTGATTATCAGGAAGTGTTTGCTCCAGTTGCTCGCATTGAGACGGTCCGATTATTGATTGCCATTGCTGTCCAGCGAAGGTGGAAACTTCACCAGATGGATGTGAAATCAACCTTTTTAAATGGCTACTTAGATGAAGTTGTTTATGTCAAGCAGCCACGGGGATATGTTCAAGAGGCGATGAAGAAAAAGTTTATAAGTTTGAATAAAGCACTTTATGGCTTAAAACAGGCACCGCGAGCTTGGAATAAAAGGATAGATGAATTCTTTCAGGGTTATGGACTCGAAAAGTGTGCATATGAACATGCTTTGTATGTGAAGATTGATGCTTCTACTGGTACTGTAATGATAGTTTGTCTTTATGTTGATGATTTAATTTTCACTGGAAATGATATCAACATGATCAGAGACTTTAAGGCAGCTATGATGCGAGAGTTTGAGATGACAGACGTTGGTCTAATGTCTTACTTCCTAGGCATTGAGGTAAATCAGCGAGATGATGACATTTTTATATGTCAGAAACGATATGCAGCTGAGATCTTGAAGAAATTTGAGATGTCTAGCTGTAATCTTGCTTCTACACCCGTGGAGGTTGGTACCAAGTTGTCCAAAACAGACAAGATGCACCGGTTGACTCGACATATTTCAAGCCAGATAGTTGGAAATTTGAGATACCTGACTTGCACTAGGCCTAATATTCTTTATGGCGTTGGATTACTCAGTAGATACATGGAGCACCCTAGACAATCTCATTTGGTAGCAAAGAAAGAGAATTTACGCGTTATATCCGAGGTACTACCGATCATGGGTTATTTTATTCCACTTCAATGGATAGTTCTTTGTTTGGCTATTCGACGGTGATTGGGGAGGAGATCGGGATGATCGAAAAAGTACTTCTCGGCTATGCTTTTTATTATGGTTCTACTATATTTTCATGGTCTTCGAAGAAACGATCTGTCGTTGCATTGTCTACCTGTGAGGCCGAGTATATTGCAGCCGCCTCTAAGTGCATGTCGGGCTATTTGGTTGCGAAAATTATTATCACAGATTCTTTTTCCGTGTAATGGCCCTACACCAATCTATGTTGATATGCGATATCACTAACAAGCCGGCCCTGCTAGCTATCTAGGTAGTAAGCAATTTAGAACAGTAGCTAGGTATGCCTTAATTGTGAAATGAAAAATGGGCATATCATATTCATAGTGTGGTTAGGTGATAGATTAATTAATGCGATTTATAAAATGGAGAGTAATTGTGCAATTTGAAATAGGGAAGAAAGAAGAAATTAAGAAATAGGTAGATATAGGATAGGAGGTAGGAGGTACCGTTCCTCTCTTGCAATTGAAATAGGTTTCCTGAGGCCGACGCACTCGGTGGATATGCATGGGCTCTTCTCTCCAGCGCACTCCCTGAATGATCGCTTCTCCACCTTCACGCAATCGCTGTTGCTCAGGCACTTGACCAATTCCATAGCCAAGGTCTTGCAAGACTTGGCCATTCCTCCCTCGCTTCTACTCTCACAGACTCACAAACGCACAGTAAGTAAAGGAAAACGTTAATCAAACACTCTTTAGTCCACACTTTGTCTTTTAACTTGATATTTTGTTAGATGTGGGACCCACGCCTAGGGAGACAAGAAAGATCCATAAATAAGTTAAAACACAAAGTGTGGACCAAAGTGTGTTAGATTATCATTTTCCGTAAGTAAATGTCCTTTTGAACTCTTAGTCTTTTATGCATTGGTCCATGAATTTTTATTAGTGTACATTTAGTCCCTTAACTTTTGAATTTTTATGTTTTTAGTCCTTAAACTTTGAGTTTTTTATGTTTTTGGAGTAAATTAATTTTTTTTCAACTTTTGTTGGTCGATGTGAGTCGTCCGATTTAATAATATAAAACACTTTATTTTTTTGACTAATCACGCGATACTTTTGTGACTCATGTTTGCGAAATTTGACACTTTAAATGATGGAGAACTAAATATAGACCTTTGTAAAATTTCAAGGACCAAATATGTAGTAATAAAAGTTCATGAATTAAAAGTATAAAAAATATAAAGTTCAAGGACCAAATGATTAGTTTTGCTTAAGCAAATAAGAGTAAATAATTGGCCAAGGGATGAGGAAAACCTATTTTATGCGTTTTTTATTTATTTTATAACAGGATGTTTCTCGAGATGCACATACTTATCAATTGATTTGATTTGAAGATTTTTGCTTAATTAACACATTTCACAATAATATTTTTTAATTTAACACACATGCAAAAATATATAACAAACTAACACATTTAACGCTACATCACACGCCACGTCATGTTGAACAACCTACATATGGAAGTCGTGAGTGTAACTCATGATTTTCATATTTTTATTTTTTATTTTTATCTAATATGAAAGTCGTGAACGCAACTCACGACTTCTATTTTTTTTTAAAATTTTTAAATTTATTTTTTAAATAATTATTTTTATAAAAATGATCGTTTTTTTATAAAAAAAAAAAAAAAATAAATAAAATGTTATTAAGTTTTTTCCAATAATTATTTATAAAAAACAAAAATAAAAATATGATCATGTTCGCAAACTACAACTTCCATATTTTATTATTAGATCGGCATGATGTAGTGTGATGTCGCACCAAATGTATTAATTTGTTATATATTTTAGTAGATAAGTTAGATTAGTAAATACTATTGTGAAATGTGTTAATCAACCAAAAACTCCTTTGATTTGATCCCCTTTTGGTGCTCTTGTTCTTTCTTGTTCTTGAATAAACAGCAAGCACCGAGCGAGCAGTAAGTAAGCAGAGGTGCGCGGCTCGCCCGGCCCCGACTAATCAATAAGAAGCAGCAGCAGCACAAAACAGAACCAGTCGCCATCCGCCTCTTCGAGAAGTAAGAAGAACACGTACGTACGGTACACTTATCTTTTCTTTCTCTTCTTCATCTAACAATTAAGCTACCTGCCTAGCTAGTGTTTTCACTTTTCACAAGGGCCAAAAATGCTATCATTCCATCACTCACTGGTGACTGGATACTTACTATAATACTAGTATAATAGAATATAATATAATATATATTCTTACTTGAAGAAGAAGAAGAACCAAAGTCCAACCTCTCTAATTAACACCTTAATTGCCCTTGTTGCCTGCAATGTGTTTGGGCAATTGCCAAACTGGAAACTGGTCAAACACTCATTAGTGACTAATATGGGATGTGGAACAACTTCTTGTATTTCTTTTTTGAAAACAACTTCTTGTATTAATTGTACTGCACATTGATCATGTTCATTTCAGTGGAATGATTCCCTCCCTAGCTCTTTAATTTGAAACAACCCAAGAAAAGACATGTTTCTACAAAGCGCCGCAACTCATCATTTCCATTGCCCTCCCTTTTCTTCTCTGGAAAAGAAAACTGGCGGCTTCACACCATTCTATTCCCTTTCTGCTTTCAAACACAAATGTACAATTTCCTCCTCATCTCGGATCAACTTTCGATGCCAGGTACCTACCTACCTACCTACCTACTGCTTTATTAATTAATTTCCAAATTTCCAACTTAATATCTAATTTCCAACCTGCTTTCAATACAAGTTTGTCAGCTGCAGGACTACAAGTTTGGTAGTAGGACCAATTAAGGCTTCTTCTAATGAAGATAATAAGGTTGGTGAAGAAGAGCATGGAGGAGGACATGCTACTCAACATCATCAAGGTGATTCTTCGTCATCACCTGGTTTTATGGATAATGAACAAGAGAGGAAGGAATGGAGGAGAGTGATTAGACAAGTGATTGATCAGAACCCACATGTTGAGGAGGAAACAGATCCTGCTGAAAAAAGGAACAAGATGCACAAACTTCTTGCTCAGTATCCACTGGTTGTGGAAGAGGAAGATCCTGATTGGCCTGATGATGCAGATGGTTGGGGCTTCAACCTCGGTCAATTTTTCGATAAGATCACTATTAAAAATGTCAAGAGGAATCATGATGATGACAATTATGATAGCGACAAGGAATTAGTTTGGCAAGATGACGATTACATTCGTCCAATCAAACACATCACCACTAAAGAATGGGAAGACACAGTGTTCAAAGACATCAGTCCTCTGGTTGTTTTCGTCCACAATCGATATAGAAGGTTTTTCTCTTTCTTTTCTTTCATTGCCATTTTTAACTTTCATGCTAGCTTGTCCACCTAACACAAAAATGCAGATTCCTTGATGTTCTTGTACCCACTTTCACTTCCCAAACCTACCACTATTAAAGCGAAAATTCCATCAGCAGATAACAAGGCTTATAGTGCCACCCATACAAAATAACTTATCGCGTACTATAAACGATAATGAACAATTGAAGAATAGATGGTCTATACACTCCTCACATCACCAACACAATCGACAACAATGGAAAGAAAGAAAGATATGTGGAAGCCACAAACTGAAAAATGTCATGGCTATCGATCTTTTTGCGATGTGAGCCTTCCTTATGGCTGTGTTCCTGAAATATTTTCTGTGAGACATTTCCAAAGAAGCACTCATAGGACCTGCAAGAGAAGTAACCAAACGGCCAACTTTGCCTGTCAGGGGAATTTGGAAATTCTCTGTTTGAACCTGATATAGTTGGAAGAGATCCTATTTCTGTGTCTTCTGGTTGTATTAGTTTGCTTGCGGTATTTCATGAGCAACAAACCGATCGTGCGACCTGCTCTCCTAGCATCCAGGAGATGTTTGGTGCGACACCACAAAACATTTGATGTTACCTAATTTTTCCCATTAGATTGTGTTTCCTGTGCTTACTCATGGTTAATAAAGCCTTTTTCCTACCTATCCAGTCTCGCGGGAGTTGCTCTCTGAGCATAGCCATCTACATAGTTATCTCTTTGTTGTAGATGGGGCTATTCCCGATGCTTTGTTCTTTCTGTATGTCCATAAGGCTTGTAATTCTGAATCTACTTCTGCAAATTCTCTTAAGGTACTCATTCTAGGTGGTCCTATAACAAAAAGCTATTGGGAAGAGCTTAACCATCTCTCTATAGTTCTTAGATCATCTGACCTTAGCTTTAAGTTCTCTCATTCTGCCGCCAGGCTTTGTACACTTGTAGCCAAGTAATATCTATGCTGGTGATGTACAGGTACTATTCAAGTTTTTAATGGTTTAGATGTTTTTTCAGATCCAAAGAAAATGAGGAGGCACGGGATGGATTAGAGAAAGCCGCGCATATCTTTTGGAACTCACGACTGCCTTCACCAAGGGTAAGCTATACCGTTCCACTTTTTCTACGCTTGTGTTGTTCTACAGTAGTTGTTCATTTTCACAACAATTTTTAATTAATCAGTGTGTGGCTATCGATGCTGTTGTGGAGCTTGATTTGGTCGCTGCTCTTAAAGTTTCAACATTTCCTGAGATCATTTTCACTAAAGCTGGGAAGATCCTACATCGTGAGAAATGTGCGCTAGTTTTCATCTTGGCATTTTTCTATTTTTCTTTTTGAGGTTCTCTTTTCATCTTGGCATTGTTGACAACTAATGGATGCTACTTTTGCATGTGCAGCTGTTCGAAATGCTGACGAGTTATCCAAAATGATGGCATTCTTCTACTATGGAGCAGCCAAGCCACCATGTCTTGATATAAATGGAGACTGCCTAGAATTGATACCCTCTGTTCCTAACAATTCTGAGCATCATAAATAGAATAATTACATGTTGTAAGTCGTCATCTTTTTGTGATTTTTTGAAGCCTTTAATGGTGGTCCGTTTGATCACTGTGCAAGTTGCTAATCAATCTCATGCGTGTACTTAATTTCAAAGTTGTGAAAACTTTATCCACAAGCCTTTTCTTTTGTTTTTAAATTCTTACACAGCAGGTAACAATTGGTTATGAAAATCACGAGAGGCTACAAATTGATGTAATAACTCTTTTACAACATGCAAGGGATTGTTGAAAAACTTTCTCAACACTGGGTTAATTTTTGTTGGTAATTTTAGGATGATAAAAAACAGTAATCTGAGGCCTTGTTTGGTTAAAGGTGGAGTTATATCTTGAGAGATAACTTGCAGGGAGTTGGAAATTAATCTTGTTTGATTGCCCAACTTCCTTGCAAGTTATCTCTTAACTTAGGGTAAGAGATATCTCCTCCAACCCTACATAGGGAGTTATTTATCAGGAGTTGTGGACACAATTACTCATCATTAATGACCCTTTTATTACTCATCTTTCTCTTATTTGAAGGCTATTTATGTCAATTCATATATTTTATTGTTTAAAAATATGTAACTTCCTTGCAAGTTTAAAGTTAAACCAAACATGAAAATATTAACTCCAATGAGATAACACTTAACTAACACTATAAGTTAACAAAAATGAACCAAAACAAGGCCTAAAAAAGATAACAAAAACAGATAAAAAGAGATACTTCTTTGTTTTTCAAAAAAAAAAAGAGACTTCTTTATTTCATATGTAATGAGGTTCATTATGACTACATATTTATAATGCCACAACCCATACCTGAATTACAAGTAGTAAAAACTTGGTCAAGTGTAGAACACATCTAACCACACATCCACTGATTGTAACTGCCCCATCACTCCGCTTTGTGATCCTTAATAGCCTCACAACACTACAGATGTCCCAAACTCATTCCAACTAAAACTACCCACTACTCGACTTAACAGTTTAACACACATGACAACTTTGACTCATGCAATAAAGTGACACTAAACTCTTAATAAATTTGAATCATATTCTAATAAATTTGTTTTAAATTATTTCCACAACAGGCTAATAATTTTTAGATTGTTGTAAGAACTCTCTTAATGCCAAGTTTGATCGTCAAAGTGTACCTAGAAACATTGTCAAAATTTTGCTTAATCACTATGATCTGGAAGTTGTACTCGTATCATTAGTGAGCCTTTGACGGTAATTATCTAGCTTAGCTTACTTCTAGCGATCTCCCGCACAACTAAAAAAATTGCTAGGCAAAAGAATGTGCTACTTGGAACTTTTTTGGCGGATCCTTGAAAAGCCCCTTTCATCAATTATAAAACATGTTAGAGTGCAATTAAATACTCTCAACTAGTACTCCAAATCCCATGGTTCACTATGGTCACTTGGTCAGTACACATTCATCTCCCTAATTTGACTTCACGTCCTCCCACATTCTTTTGTGTTTTAGAAATCCTTTTGACTTCTGTCATCATTACGAGTAGATCAATTTTCCGCCTTCTCTGTCCTATGAAAGCAAACTAGGAATTCTGTGTTGCCCTCGGCACCTTTCAGAGGAGATTCAATCCAGCTTTTGCAGCAAAAGCCATAAGTTTCCACACCTTTGGTGATTTTCTCCAGTACCTACGTCACGGAAGATAGTCAATAATTTTCTAGTGGTGGAAGTATCTGCTACTTAAGTCTTACATAAACTAAGCAGTAAAGACTTGACACAGATACTGAGAACAGATGAAAGGAGATGACAAAAAAAGAAAGTACAGAGACAACACCCCTTACAAGGATAGCTAACTATTTATCTACGGTATGAACAATCTAAAGAATTGCCACTCATGAAACACTAATACAAAGGGAAGAAGATTCGTACTTCTCGATGGACTTTAGGATCTCTAACAATACCACCTCCTCCCACCTGCAAAGGTAAAAGACACTCCCATGATGATCTAATATATGTAGGAAATAAGTTTTACCTGGCCAAAAGATGAATAAAAGCATAAATAGTTGAACATTGGATGGTAATAGATAAAACAGAAATTATTGAGTGATGGCTAGCACAATCAGTCAATTCATTTTTCAAAAGCCTTCATCAAATAACTTGTGAAGAGGTATACAGACATGTCATTAATGCCTTTTAAATACTGAAATAAATTAATCACAAAAGTATTCAAGATGAAGAAAAGAAGTTAACACTTAACAGAAGACATGGGCTATAGCCTATAATATAGTGTCGAAATCCTAATGAATTCATATACATCTGCATCTATGCACGTATACTCAAAACGGACAAATGAGCCTTGTGCAAATAGCATTTACAATCAATTCTCGTGTACCTCAACAGACATTGAAATGGATCGAGCATGTCATTTTTAAAAAAAAAAAAAAGACAGTTCAAGAACTTCTTGCAGTTACAAACTTACAAGGCATACTAGCAGCAGCATACTACTATGGATCTCATCAAGATAAAAGAGTCACTAAACTGAGTCCTGGCGACTACAATTCTACAGCGTCAACATTGTTGAACAGAAGAACTACACCAGAAAGCAGGGATGCTTCAGCAATTAAAGGAAATGTTACAAATCACAAACCTGGGATCTACGGGCCTCAAATTGAGGCTTGACAAGAGTAATCAAAGTAGCTTCATTTTTCATTACACCGACCACAGCAGGCATCACCTTCATTTTCAGAAATAAGAAAACCTTGAGATGGATAAGAACTAATCAAAGCCATAGTAAAAAATGGTCATGAGCAAGTGGGATCATGACATGATATGATCAAATTTTAGTTTTAGCTTTCTTTTTTCACGGAGAGATTATGTGATCAAATTTACATGTTCCAAATTAAGTACCTTCAGAATGTCAAATGATGAGATTCAAACAATTAGATAGGCTAGTTCTCAAAAAAAAAAAAAAAAAAAAAAAAAAAAAAGAACACAATTAGATAGGCTGAGGGCCAAAATTAACTTTTGAAGCCAAAACCTAAACCCTGAATTATATGACTTTTTTTTTGACAAGGAGAATTCTATGACTCTTAAATTCTTAATTGAAAGAGTAGATTGTGACATACTTGTGGCACACACATTAGCTACAGGGTTGTAGGATTTCATGTGATATGCATTAAAACATTCGTGCACACACTCATTTGAAACAGAAAATTCCCTTTGATATTAAGGCACTTTAACCTAATTACTCCCTGGGCTCCAAGGGAGAAGCTCCTTAACCTCATGTAAGAAACTCTGAGGACGACCTGTTTTACTAGAAGTTGAAGAGTAAACCACAATAACTAGTTTCTGAAGGCGAATGTCAAACAATCATCCCATTCCTCTAGGATTAAAATTTTATACTTGATAGATGACATAATTATGGAATTCGTTATTGATAAGAATTAAAAAGTATGCCCTTCCAACAAAAAAGAAAGAAGAGAAAATAAGTGTACAACCAAAAAACACCACCTAGGGAAACTTGGGTAGAAGAAAGATACGACAACCATTAACTCGGACCAGGACCAAGTACTATTCTTGGACAAGAGTCATAAGACACATATAAGGCTATCTAAGTAAACTTGACAATGCATGTTCTTGGATTAGGTGATCAAGGGAGTTCTGTACGATGGTCGGTTTCTCTTATGTTGTGCGCCCCATTTCTTGTTTGTGGTTGTAGTTCTATCTTTTTTCGGTTGCAAGCTTTTGTAACAGTAAAATCTCTTTACATCTATAAAAGCTGGTTTCTTATTAAAAAAAAAGGTTGAGATGGATTTTGCAGTAATAAACCAACAGATTTGGAACAGGCAAATATACGAATTTACAGGTAAATGGGTGGTTAGGAGATTCCAACATGACTACAACTTAGGGTTAAGAGACTAAATAATCTCAAACTTTCCCTATTGTCTCAAATTTATCCAAAACAAAAATATTTCTAACCTATCTCAAATTAAATAAAAAGATGTCTAAACTACGTTGAACTAAGTTTTTTGTCTCAATTTTATACCCACATGAATTCGGGAACAACTTTCGCTTACATGGCAGATTAAATGGGTAAAGGTAATAATGAGTCAACAAAGAGGAAGGGGCTGAAAATAGTTTTGAATAAATAACACAACATTCACATCTGGCATCACTCAAGAATACCTACTCCAATAATTGAACAACTCAATCTATAGAATAGCACAATAATTAGTTTGTTTAGCCCAAGAACACCAACTCCAATTGATGAGCATGCAAGCAAACAAGGGATTGAGTACTCCCTAACTGCAAGACGAAAATGAGAGTCACCTCTTGATGCAACAACCATGTAGACAGCAAGACCACAAAACAAACGACACCACTACTACACTACAGGACCACACAATAAACAACGCCACTGCTTTAAGTATCCATCATAGCTAAATAAGCACACATGACACAACATGTGTGCATCCCACTCACTTGTTACATATGATTGTGATTGTGTTTTCATTGCAAGTACGATATAAGAAGTTTGGTGTAAATGTAAATAACCTCACTAAGTATACAACTTGGGATACAGAGAGTAAACAGTTTAGCACATTTGATTATCCACTAAATTCATATCTCCATTATAATGTATAGTTAAACTCAAAGTTGTTGAACACTATTTGAATGTAAATTTTAGTTCCATAAAATAGGTTTTTTCATGAGTTTCTATAGTACGATAGAACTCATATCATCCACTAGCCAACTCCTAAATTCTACTTCATAGTTTTGTTTTGTCAGATTCATTAGTGAATGTAGAAGCAGAGGAATAATCTTTATCTAGTAGGACTGAATGTAAGGAAAAGTTGAGAAAACTAGAGCAACACAGTTCGAGAACGTACAAGAAGTATAGAAATGAACGAAAGATCCAAAGTCACCAAATCCACTTTTTGTGGAAGTGTAGGAAGATATCTTAAATTAGTTCTTTCTATAATACAGACTCGTTCATCTCGACGAATTTTATCTGCCACCTGATAAAAGAAATCATTAACCCAAGATATTATTAGAACAACCAAAGACAAGAATAAGGATTTATTTTTTATTTTTTTTGATGAATTTGACAATTACATGAGTTGTCAGCTATCTAACACTATCCTCCTTTATTGAAGTCTAGAAAATGTAAAAATATTAAAGTAAATAAGATTGACAATAGTGGAGTTGAAAAACTTAATTTGACGAAAAAAAAAGGATTTCGTAAACTAGCTACATATAACTGTATTATCATAAATTAGAAGCACCCACTATCTGATACGATCTCGAGGGTTAACGAGTCCATGGACTTGGTCGGGCCCAAGCCACATCCACTTATCTTGCTTATTTATGTTTTGTTACTTATGTTGTTACGTAGGCTCATTTACATTGTACTAATTGTTGCTTTCCTTATTTACTTTTCATCGAGTCTGTTGTTTGGCCCAAGCGTTTAGGGTTTCCGCACTATTTAATGTCTTGTAAGTTTCATTTGAAGTTAAGAAAGAAATCAAAATTTTATCTTATTTTCCATTTCTCTTGTCTTATCAATTTATTTTATTTCCTTTCCTTGCTGCTTTTGTTGTTTTTGTTCTCTTCAATCTCTTGATTAGGGTTTGACCCTTATCAATTGGTGTTTTCATTTCGATCATCATGCCTCCCAAGCAAGATGCAACCATTGAGGATGTACTTGCCACCCTTGCAGACCTTCAACGAAACATCGCCAGCTTTGATCGAAGCATTACCGCACTAAGTGACGCCTTCCACCATGATCTGAGCAACTACATTCAACAAACATCCAATCCGCCACCACCTCCATCTGTTCTTCTAGATCTCATCACCACTGACGTGCCACCATAAATATTTGCTTCCATCAACTCAACCTCCAACCTCCTCCACCTTCGGTACCATCGCCTTGCCCTGCACCCACCTTCCTTGGCCTCAACACTCTTGCGTTGTCCACCAACCCTAGCTTCCACAAAACGACATCTCCATTCCCTCTTTCCAAACCGCCTATCAACACATTACCCATTCTCCAACACACAAACCCCCAAATCTCCTTTTCAAATTCAAATCTCCAAACCTTAACCTCCTAAAAAATGGCGCGAACCAAGTAAACCGCTCGCAAGAATCACCGACAAGAAGGCCCCGAGGACACAATTGGCGATGACGACGAAACGGGTGTTGGTGCCACCGACGGGAGGCGTGAAGAAGCCGCACAGGTTCAGGTTAGGGACACTCCAGGAGGCGGCAAAGGCATATATGGTTGGATTGTTTGAGGACAACAATCTGTACGCGATTCATGCCCATGAGAGTCCAACCATCAATGTCGTCACCCCCACCCCCACCTCCACCTCCCTTTACGCAATCCTCAACAATGGTCGCTCCTCCAGCTCCAAAGAGCCACCAGATCCAGGTGCCACAAGTATTACACGACCCTTGGTGTTTTTGGCAAAACCCCCAAATTCAGGATGGTTGGATGTGGTGACTCTACCCATCAATTTTACTCAACAGGGCTTTGATTCTCATTGTAAGGGATTTGTTACTCTCGCGTCGACTTTGGGGTGTACTCTTGGATCTTCGCACTTGTCTCTTTTTGTTGATCTTCATATTGAGATTGGGATGTCTAGATCTGAATTGCCTCTGCTATTGATAGTGGAGGGCTTGAGCTGGTCACGATGGGTTCACTTCATAGAGGCTATTGCTCCTCCCTAGCCACCACCTCTATACTCACTATCAATGAGATTTTCCCTCAATCTCTATGTGTTCATTGTTAGCACAAACATGGATTGTTCTTTGACTTCAGAACATCTCGTTGTATTGGGGAAGATGAGCAAATGTAGAGGAGACCATACGGTGAGCACACCCTCATTAATTTACAGTGTGTTTTACAACACCTTCGTTTTCTTGCCTTTCAAGTCTTATGCTCTGGATGTAGATCTTCCTCGATCTAATAAGAACTTCATGTAACAAATTATTGAGTTTTTGAACTCATCTTCGTTGTGCAACCCATGTCTCAGCTCCTCCATTTATGTTACTTTGCTTCACAGTTGCTTTAAGTGGTGGACCCATTTCGGTGCTACTCTATTCAAATCAAATTTAACTCTTGTTTTATTTTCTATGGTGATTTATCCAACCACTTCTTATTACGGGTATGTTGTTCATCACATTATACACAAAGTAAAGAACCTGTTTGATGAAATATCCCAAAGGAATGGGCTTACTTGGTCTATTTTGCTCTATGGGTATGCACTATATGTTTGTGATGTCATTTGTGCTCTCTTGTGTACCACATTACAAGTACCGCTGACATTTGATTTTGAGTTTTTGATATCCATGAAGAATGATGTTACTTATAGTTGGACGGTCAATTGGGGTTTTCATGGTTATTGGTATTTTTGCCCATTCTAATTGCTTTGTGTATGCAAAAGTGTGATGCTTGCCTCACTCATAAGATGTTCGACAAAATTCCAGGGCTTTAATATTTTGGAACATGGTGAATTTTGGACATGATATTGGCGCCTCTCGTTTTAGTTATTTTAAGATGTTTCAAGCAACTTTGATTGAGACTTTGGAGCCTCGTGTGTTCTATCTACTATGGTGGTTGGTTGGTTGGTAAACTTGGCAGACACCTCAAGTGGGTCTCTCCTACTGCATTTCAAGCGATTGCGCCGATGAATGTCATATATATTATGTCTCGGAGTTTTTTTACTTAATGTTCAAGGGGGATGGTGCATGCTACAACTTTCTAAAAAGTGCTCAATTCCATAATGCTGGCAAACTATTTGACACTGTGAGTGAACTAGATGATATTGTTATAAGGCATGCCAAAGCGTTTCAATTGAGCCGCCATGAAGCATCTCTTGGATTGTCCCACATGATGCCTACAATTGTTTTATCTGTTAAATACATGATGCAAGCTCTCCATCCTTTTCATCATATGGTTCATACGGGAGTGCATGAGCTGTTGTGGATGACTTTGAGGAACAGCATGATAGTCATTCTTGCGCTTCTATTTTTTTTTTTATGAGACCAATGCCAACATGATACATATGGAGGGCATGAGCTTTGTGAGCATATTAATATTTCCCTCAAGCTGTTTGTTGGTATGTTGTTGATAGCACTTGTCTCTACTTCTAGTGTGCCTATCTTAGATATTCTCACAAGGATCCCACTACGGCCTTCACTTCACAATTGCCTAAAAATCTGGTGATTTCTGAATGACAACATGGGGAATTGGTATGGGTAATGTCTCTCTTATGTTTCCACTATGCTTGAAGGATTTATCGTCTATTGTGTGCAGTGTACTTGTGTGTTCCTTACATACTTGGATGACTTTATTTTTGGGTGGATCGCAACCGACACTAATGGCGGGATCAATGCTGAATGTTACTTTCCTACCACCTTGAGGACAAGGTGAGTTTTGAAGGGATTGGTAATGATACGATCTCGAGGCTTCACAACTCCATGGACTTGGTCGGGCCCAAGCCACATCCACTTATGTTGCTTATTTATGTTTTGTTACTTATGTTGATGTTATGTAGGCCCATTTACATTGTATTAGTTGTTGCTTTCCTTATTTACTTTTTATCGAGTCCGTTGTTTGGCCCAAGCGTTTAGGTTTCCGCACTATTTAATGTCTTGTAAGTTTCATTTGAAGTTAAGAATGAAATCAGAATTTTATCTTATCTTCCATTTCTCTTGTCTTGTCAATTTATCTTATTTCCTTTCATTGATGCTTTTGTTGTCTTTGTTGTCTTCAAAGCTATCATTTATATGACTGCAGTAAAACGTTGGGGAAAATGATGATAGCCGAATGGTTGATCAGACTTACTGAACTAGGTGACTAGTTTATTCATCAGAAATTACTCCATGTACTTAAAGACAACCTAGAATAAAATAGGTCCTGGCAATAGAATGGCGTGGAAATGGACAAGGAAAACTAGTTGATTCTCCTAGTTATAGAAAGTAATTGCCATCTCGTTTTGCATTTAAGAAGGGAGTCCAAGTATTTCAACTCTCAACTTATTGTATTTTTGGTTTTGCTCAAACAATTACAACTGAATCTTCCAGAAAGAATAGAAAGAAGACGAAATACCTGTCCATATCCTACATCAACGCCATAAACAAATGATGCACCATGCTGAAGCAAGCAATCGGTGAATCCTCCAGTTGACAAGCCAGAATCTAAAGCTACTTTGCCACGAACATCAATATCTAGTTGCTCGATGGCAGCCTCTAACTTGTATCCTGCTCTGGATATGAAGCGTAGAACGAGCGATATGAGGCCGCAAAATACATAAAAATGCAAAATGCAGAAGAAAATGAAGCCATGTAGATAAAAAAAAGTATTCACCTACATACATATTTGGGAACTTGTGCTGTTATCTCAACAATTGCTTTGTCGCTAACAGGTGTCCCGGCCTTGGTCACAATTTTTCCATCCACAGTAACTTTGCCTGAAATAGATGAGTTATGCATGGATGGATAAATAAATGAAAGGCGAGCAGCGGAAAAAGGATTTGTTTCAAGAAGAAAACTTGAAGGCTCAATAGCAACAAGAAATTAAGTGGGTTTGAAGGGTTGTTATTTGAAGGCATTTGTTTATTTGAATCCATTAACAAATTGTTTGAGAGCAGTAATTAGTAAACAAGGTGCAGTAGATCGAAAAAGAGAATGCCTCACACCGCACGGCTCTTATTATTATTATTATTATTATTATTATTATTATTATTATTATTATTATTATTATTATTATTATTATTATTATTATTATTATTATTATTATGACTTTATTGGTAATAAATATGTACAGTATATAGTTGAGAAAGAAATGACCTTGAAGGATCCATGACTGTATAAAAGTTCGACTGTATTGCTGAAACCTTTCAAGGCAGATTTCGTCAAGTCTCCGCCTTTTCCTGAAATTGTAGAGAAGATAGATAGATAGATAAGGTTTAGGGACAGAGCTAACCAATATAGCACAAATACAAGGATATTTCAGATACAAGCTAGTAGTTTACTTGTTTTGCGGTGGAAGTGGCTTGGCGGCGTAGGTTCGAAAGGGGAAATGCGCCCAATTCACTGTAGAGGAGGAGAATTAATCAATAGATGAAGATGTAGATTTGTTAAGATAAGAAATTAAGATGTAGATAGGCATGTACGTACCGCGCCTTCTTGTTGGTATTCTGTCGAAAAACAAGGCTGCAACTGCTCCTGCTCCTGCTCCTGCTTGAAAAGAAGACCACCACTGTGGGAGTGAGAGCTTTTGAAGCACTGGAACCATTGGGACGGACGGACGGACGGACGGACGGACGGACGTGGTAACACCTTAGGTTAGGTCGCGGATCCCACCCTTGTGGAGGCAAGACGACATAGGAGGGAGAGGCCAACGCCCTTTTTCTTCGAAAATGATTGGGAGACGTTAGAGACGCTTTTTTTTTTTTTTAGTTTCCACGTGGAAATACCAACTATCCACCTACTACCATTGTCACCTCGTGAACAACCTATCTTGCTACTTGAATCAATCAGTTGTTGATGCTCGTAGCCTAGTTTTTAACTCCTACTTACATACTTAATTTAAACCATCTAAAGCCAAATGGCCTTGACTACTTCGAGTTCGCCCCAAGTCGAGGCTCAGGGTGAAGGTAAAGAACTCGCAATTGCTCCCATTTCTGTTGAGTTTAAACACGAGTAATTGATATAGTTGTTGTGGTCTTTTAGCGCACACTTTTGACACAAAACCCTTCTATATTAGCTATTTATAGCTATTTTTTGTCTTCTCAAACGTGGGCCCCCACATTTGATAAAATACGATAAACGGCTAAAAGACAAGGATGTGCATTGAAAGTATGTTAAATTATCATTTTCCTTTAATTTTACATCAAAACATAGCAAGTATTGTAGCCTATGCGAAGGACCACAACAACTGCGTGCGTGTCTAATGTAGGTGTAAAGTGGATTACTTTTAACATTTGAACCCATTATTTAGTCCAGCCCTGAAGGGTGAGTCATGTAAAGGTTGAGAATCCGAGACAAAAAAATCGCAAAGCATGATGAACAGCTAGCTACTTCATCATAAATTCATATTAGTGTTGTTGAAGGTTCCAGCAGTTGCGTTTGTGACCAACAAAGCTCCAAGGTTAGACAAGAATTAATCCAACACAATCTCAAATCTAAGACATGCAGCAGAAGTGAATTGAAGATGCGCCACAATCAACCCACAAGTCTTAGCTGCCTTCTATGCATGCAGTGCCTTCTTATTAATTAGTTGGAAATTAATTATAATTAATTGACACAGATTTTTGCCCACGGTTAATATCCAATGAGAAGGACTTCGCACTATATATGATGCTAATTATATCGATATACAGTTGGGATATATATGCACTTTCACTCTCGTTTACATGGTTAATGCACTATTACAATCTTAAATCAGAGAGATTTCCTAAAGTTGGGATGGGAGGGTTCATCAGTAGCCTTTTTCTTGTTAGTACTGCTTTCTATATAATTAAGAAAATGTTTGGGTGACTCCGTTAGAGGCACATTTTTGTGCACCTAGCTGACATGGACAGTGGGTCCACCATTGCCAGTGAGATGGCGGGACCCACTTGGTACACAACAAGGTGCCCCTAATTGGTGCATTAAATGCTTTGTGCATTTATGTCGCCTCAATTAATGTGTTGGATTTAAATCAAATGGTTCTAAATAGTATACCCATGACATAAGTATATATTTGATTTTCATGGTAGAAATACCCTATATATATATATGTGTGTGTTTACTCTTTCCTTTGACTGCAGCAACAGAAGGCTTTCTTGTAGTGAAACCGAAAGGCAAACAGCAGGTAAGAGTTTGATCCATCAAACTTACACTCAGACACCCCTACTAATCGATTCTCTTCTTTCCCCCCAAACAGTACTGTCAAGCATTTCCCAGTAGTGTGAGAGACCCAAAATCGATATTCCCGGTGATTCAACTCCTTGGGGGGATTAATTGATTTCCTTGAGCTATGTTCTCTAGTGATCTCAATGACCGGAGTGCTACCTTTCCATGTTGATCAACCGTCAGATAATTTCGTCCACCTGAACATCTATCCATGTAGTTGCTAAACCTGTTGTCATGAATTTAAGACACTCGATTGAGTTAAATTATATAGCATTAGTTTTAGACTTAATTGATTAAAGCTAGACAGTTTCATTCATTGGTACAGGAAACATCAAATTAAAGCAAAAAAAAAAGGAAAACGATAATCTAACACACTTTGGACGCACACTTGAGTCGTACACTTTGTTTTTTAGCCATTTATGATGTTTTGTTAGATGTGGGGCCTATACCTGAGGACACAAGAAAGAGTCAAATGACTAAAAAATAAAGTATGGGCCATAATGTCTTCCAAAAAAAAAACCTGTGATAGCCAGAGGCAGAACCAGAAGTTGACTTTCATCCATAGTATGCATTATACTTGTCAGACTGTCCACCATTAATGTTAGGAACTGAGTAAATTCCTCTGTCCCTTGTGTTCACATAGTCAGATTGCAGTGCTGCGGCAATGAGGGTGTCGTCCCAAGCTGTCATATGGGGGTAAGCTTCACTAACAGGGCATTGGCTCGCCTCACATTTAGTGCATTGGCTACATGACCATTCACTGTTTAGTTTCCCTGCGTTGCCAACACCAGAATGAGATATCACCAGTATAACAACAATGTGTAAAGAGAAACTGACTCTATCCATTCTTAACATCTCCCTTTCTTGTATGTGTTTCTTTTTCTGCTCTATTGGCTGAACGAGAGCCCCGCACATGGTTGGTTATATGGCATGCAAACAAGTCTCTCATTCTTGATACTATCGTCCCCTCCATCATTTTTACTCGTTCACTGTATTTTTAATTTTTTATTTGAGAACAGTATCTGCCGCTGCCGGACTGACACATCAATTAATAACAAAGTTTCCAAATATTTTGTTCTTGAGCGAGTTCTACAATTGCTTCCCTTGAATCTAACTCCCAACTGGACATACTAGGCACAAGAAAGACTCGTGATTATATCTAAATTACTACAACCATCCATTTTCTTGTGTTCTTTTTTATTATTATATTCCTTTCAGATAAAAAATAATCCTCATAAACACCACGGAGAGAGAGAGAGCTGCAGAAACAAGTTTGAACCCTCAATTTAATTACTTGAGATTTGACATGGATTAATAAAGGAAGGGGCAATAGCTATATGAGGTTTTGTTGGATGATGAAAAGAGATGCGATTGTGAGATGCTAGTGCTTTAAGTAGAGAATAAGCAAAGATGATGACACTTTGAGATATTGACCTAATTGCAGCTATGGATGCAATTGGACCAGATGGTTTATTCTATGGTATATGCTGCCTTTGCTGGCAATATTCCTAGAATATCCCTTGCTGTCAAACATCCTATGGCCCTCATAGAGAGATGTTTCTTCCCTTTCAAATACTGCTGTTGGGGAGGGTTGATTCTGCAGATGGAATGATTTGATTTGATTGGATTTTGCAGCTATGAATGTGTTTTGTTTATAGTCATCCAATCATCTTCCTTTGGTTGACAGCATATTGATGCTTAGATGACCATCAACAAACACATTCATATTAAGGGCATGTATGAGTGTTTCTCCTGGGAGTTACATATATACTGAAAGAAAGCAATCAATGCTATAAAATTACGGACTTTATCTTTAACTGTTTTTTGGAAGGAAAAAAAAAGTCCTCCATTCAACAAAGATAAAGGAAAAAAAAAGACAATATGCGGCAATTATGATAAGTGGTAATCACCATATATATTCATTTTAGTCGGGCAAATCCAGTAGTGAAATACAGACAAGGCACACAATTGCATTGGTCTCATCTTCAAATGTGTGACTTACTAGTATTTGAAAAGAAACTATGAATTGAAACATAGACTAGCCACTGAAGAATGGGGAATGGCAGAGATCAACATTACACTCTCGAATAGGAGATTGATTCCAGAAGAAATTCTATGATTTGAACAAATGGTTTTTGTAGGAAAGAGTCCAATCTGAGTCTGTTGATGCTACCAGCGAGCCACCTCCTTGGGTGCTGATGGACTCGGCACATGGATTGATTGGCGTAGCAGGAGGGCTTACCACCTTCTTTTCGTGCAGTTCAATTGCTGCTGCAGGTTTCTCGGTGGCAGATTTAGGTAACATTGGATCACTGTCAAAGTTGCATTTGGACTGATCTTTCTCATCTTCCGACAACCACTGGCAGTAATCAAACTCATCATCATCCATCTCAAAAACTCGACTAGCTAAGCCTTCTTCTATCCAAGAAATTCGCATTTCAGTGGAAGCGGTGGGATGGGATCCATAGTGACTCCCATCATTGGACAATGGTGTGGTGGAATCTGAGAAGTGGAAAGTGAAACCAGGCAGCGGAAGAACATCAAGTGGATTGCTCATTGGGTTTTCAGAGCTTGAATGTGATTGGGGAGTAGAGATGAGGTTGTAACTGCTCAAATTAGAGCTGCAAGAGAAGCTCTCCCTTGCATTTTGTTGTTGGTGTGGATTGATGGGTTTGCAGGGAAAGGTAGTGGTAGTGGTAGTGGTAGTGGTAGTGGTAGGTGAAGGAGGAGGAGAGAGTAGCCAATGCATTGAAGCTTGGGCGGGCTCAGGAACGAAAAAGAGTCTGGAATCGTCTGGATCATCAGTATTAGAAGGTTCAGTGGCGCTAGGGGTGCAAAACAAACCTAGATTATGAACCTGGTGTGGTGGCGCAGCAGCAGCAGCAGGGACTGCGAGGATTCCTCTAGGCCTGCATTTCCTCTTATCAGTGACCCCAGAGAGAAGATGACCAGCAGCAAAGCAGGCGGCGGCGGGTGTAGTTGAAATGATAGAGGAAGAAGTGGAAGAAAAACCCCCAATTTGAATCTCAGGAGATATTGAAGCTTGAATAGGAGGTGTGGCGACGTCCTTACCAGGAGGAGTGAAGTTGTTGCTGTTGGAGTCCTCGTGGTCGTGGTCGTGGTCGTGGTCGTGGTCGTGGTAGTCCATCTTTATCTTTTGTAATGATTCTCCGTCCGGTCCCATGTTGGCCATTCTGGAGCTGCAAATGTAGATCTTCTTCTTCTTCTCCTTATTAGGTTTAAGTAGTGGAGGAGGTTTAAGTTGTTTGGGGAGTAGTCTTACTCTAGTTGGATTGGGAGCTGATTTGGGCGTTCTACGGCGACGACGACGATGATGATGATGATGATGATGATGATGATGGGTTTTTGATGAGAAAAAGCCTAGACAGGACTGCGAAGAGCTGCTGCTTCTGTTGAGAGGGCTCCTCGAGAAACTCACCTTCTTCATCGATGGTTCCATGCACGACTCTGCCTGCCGTAGACTATATATGGTGGGTGGGGTGGAGAACTGTCTTCATTTTATCGTCCAGATCGATCTGGTAAGCATGCCTTTGAAAACTAAATGGAGGGTGATTCTGATTCATATGCTTATACTCCCTTTCAACCCATAATTTACAAAACATGCCATTCAGCGAACCGGAACCGGCTCGGCTCAGCTCAGCTCAACTCACCTCAACTCACCTCAACTCACCTCACCGGCACTAACTCCATATATAACAACATAAAGAAAGTGGTTGGCTTGAGAGCACAGCACAGCACTAATCAGACTCAGGAGAGGACCGACCGAGAGCCATCCATGGCCCAACCCAAGAAGAAGATCATCATCGATACCGATCCTGGAATTGGTGAGTGACTAACTCACTCACTCACTCACTCACTCACTGAATCTCTCCTCCTTTCCTTTCTTCTCTTCTCGATCCCGCCAGTTGTTGATTAGGAATGTATTTTGCTTCTGTCAATCTCTATTAATTAAGATGACGCCATGGCGATCTTTGTCGCCCTCAGATCGCCTGAGCTGGAGGTGATCGGACTCACCACCATTTTTGGGAACGTTTACACAACCCTCGCCACAAGAAATGCTCTTCATTTGGTAACCCTAAACCCTACTTGTAACCTTTTGCTTCTGTTCTATTCTATTCTATTCTTGTTATTATAACTCAAAATTTCATGCTTTGTTTGGTTCTCTTTCTTTAGCTGGAGGTTGCAGGCAGGACTGATATCCCAGTTGCCCAAGGATCTCATCTCACAATCACCGTATGCCTTTCCTATCTTCTTTTCCATCTTGTTACTTTATTTCTCTCATTACTTACTTCTTTCACCTTACCTACACGGACCCCGAGTTCGCCTTCTTGAAGTCAACATATGCCTAATCAGCCTCCAATTGTTATATTGTCATTAGTTTAGTGTCTTAGAGTTGAGTTATTAAGTTATGGAAGTTTTAATATTGAACAGCAGAAATAAACTTTTGCAATTTTAAATAACTCGAAAAAATAGAATCGGGACAGCCTATGGTGTGGAACCTTGCAAATATATAAAAAATCATGCATATGTAGTGATAAACGATAAGGAGCGATAATACATGAATCTATGTCTCTCAAACCCAAGATACCCATGTGTCATAAAAAACGTAATAAATACATAATCACAATACAAAATTGCGGAACCTATGAGTAGCAAGAGGAGAAACCGCTCTGGGAGTCTGCAAAGGAAGTCACCAATCATCGGCTCCTTGCCCCTACTCGTCTACGGATTTGCACCCACCGTCATAAACTAGACGGTGAGTGCAGTAAAGTAGAAAGTAATAACCAGTAGAATCTAAACAATAATTCAAGATATCCAATAAAAATAGTCCATAAATCATGCGGGAAATGAAATAAACAGGGAAGCAATAAATGCATGATAGACAGACTAAATAAATGAACAACGAAGTGACGAGTGACGAAATGCAAAAGATAGATGCCTAAGTGGTCTCAACACTCTTCAAACAGTGGACCCAATGCTACTTCCAACGGCTTGAGCAATAGTCCTCAAACTGTAGGCTTAAAGCCGCTTCCAACAACTTGAGAGTCAAACTGCAGGCACTTGGTTTAATGATTCGAATTCTACCTGAACCGACTCGAGGGTAATTTAGTAATTTTAATGCTAAATGTGCAAGTGTGCTTTGTGAATTGTTTAAGTATGAAAAGTGTAGCTTAGGCTAATTAATTTTGGGCTTAATAAGAGTCATGTGGATGAAAATGAGTTGGAGACCCATGAAGGACATTTTGGTCTTTACAACAAGAGTTGTATACAACTTAACCTAGCCCAAGTAGTATAAATAGTGGGTTATAAACTAGATTACCCGGACTCGAGTACGGGTATCCGACACAGGTACATATCTAGAGGTCGGACCCGCAATTCTCTAAGTTAAAAGATATGGGAACTCGGCTAGTAAGTGTCCAAATATTTGGACACGGGTACTTGGATAAGGCAAAAAATATAAATATATTCATATATGACCATCTAACCAACTATATATTTATAAATAAATTTATAATTTCATTGTATTACATTAATTGTTTAAATATGGTTTATTGTGTTACATTAATTATTTAAGAGTCGCGCTAAGGGCACCTCGCCAATTTATCAGGGCACCCCGGTACTTTTACCAAAATGCCCTTTCGTTTGATGTGCGAGCACTCCACCACCAAATCGAATGAAACCCTTATTTTCTCCATTTCATCACGACATCAAAGCCTCAATTTACCAAATCCCTCACTTTCTTGCTTGTTTAAGGTAGATTTGTTGTTTTTATGGTCGGACGTAGGGGTGGGCACGGGTCGGGTTTGGGTCAACCCGACCCGATACGCGACGACCCGACTCGGCTCGGGTCGGTATAAAAATGACCCATCACCCGACCCGCCAAACAAGAAACCCGACACGACCCGCCACACAACATACCCGAACCCGACCCGACCCGACTCATATCAAGTTTGTATCAACTACCATCCATAGTTTCAAAAATCACAAAACCCTATAAAAGCCATGATGACACCCGAACCCGACCCGACCTGACCCGACACTAATATGATCACACCCGACCCGACCCGACACTATTATGATCACACCCGAACCCGACCCGACACCCGATGGGTCGGGTTTTGATGACCCGACTCGTTTTCTCCACTCATCTTACCCGACCCACCACCCGCCACCCGACTCGGGTGACCCGACCCGAGTCGGGTACTCGGGTTTCGTGCCCAGCCCTAGTCGGACGATGTGTTTAACTTCAATCCCGCAGTGTTCGGTCACACATGGCCGTAATCTGTCTTTTGGTCTCGGAAGTCCATTGCCGAAATCATTGTGTAAGTGTCGGTTAATATCTACCGACACCTAAGTGAGAAGGACCCTTGGACCACGTGGCTGTGTATCACCGAGACTACTGGTTTTGGTCTCTGTGACTTGTTACCGAGACATTAAGCTATGTCTCGGTTGCTTCCAACCGAAGTGTAATAAAAAGCTACGTTTGGAATTAAACTCGGTTGGTAATAACCGACACCTTTTGTTAGTTATCGGTTATAGGGTATCGAGATACTACAACATGTCTCGGTCCTGTGTGACCGATAAATTCGTGTCCATGGTTCACCTTCAAAAATGGAAAAAAAAAACTTACAAAAACCATAAAAACTAACTTGTTGTGTGCGACGTCCGCCTCCCACTCATTTTCTTCAACTATTAGACTCTAAAAACATTTAAAACTCGTTGAATCTCCGGGCGGCGACGGATGACAAACGCAATTGACAAGGGTTAGTGCGCACTCTTTGATCGACAAACGCGATGTCCGGCCCGCGTCGGATCAACTTGACTTCGTAAAAAAATTGAGTTTTCAAAAGTGGGGTGCCCTGTTAGGGCATTTGAATGAGTATGTAAATTGTTGGGTTGGATGAGGGCATTTTTGTCAATTGGTCATAAAATCAATTTTAATAAAAAATGGCGGGGTGCCCTTAGCGCGACTCATTATTTAATCATGGGTAATATGTAGATAAGTAGTTATTTATATTTGATTGTACTTCATTAATTTTGTAAACATGTGCTTATAGGTTGCATAGATATAGTAAAAGTTAGTGGGCCATTTTGAACTTTGAAGACAAAAATAACTTTAAAAGTAAGTGGGTCGGCCCATCTAGAAGCCAAATATATCTCTATTAATATAAGTCGGCCGACCCATCTTGAAGAGTATTTCATCTCTCTCGATGGTTAGGGTTTCCTAACTTTTGATGAACTACATGGCAGCAACTCATCTCTATAACTCATCGCGGCTGCTTGAGTCTTTCCCATGCTGCATCTCTCTTTGCCATAACTGCATGTTTCTCCTTCCATCGTTGCATCTCCCTCACTCATTGCTGCATCTTCCTCTCTCAGATCTACAATTCTCTCTTTTCCTCTTCTCAGATCTGCAACTTTCTCTCTTTTCTCAGATCTGCAACTTTCTCTCTTCCTTTTCTTAGACATGCATCTCTCTCACTTCCTCTTCTTAGACCTGCTGTGTCCGAACTCATATTTTACGTGTCAACACGTATCTCGTGTTCAGATCCGTGTCGGATCGCGTCGACACGGGTACTCTGGCACAAAGTGCCAAGTTCGGGTATCGCACGTTATAAACCCTAGCCCCATTTGTACAACTTGTTCTACACTTGAGAGGAGGAGAGGGGAAGAACAAGAAGAGGAGCCCAAATTAAGAGAGGTGAATCTTCCATTCCATCTCATTTTTCTTAAATTTCTTAAATTTGTTACAAGGCCAAGGTGGTGGTGGTGGTGCCGTGATGGCACCACCAAGGCAAGTGTAGGCGGTGGGCCCCCCAAGGGAGCCCCATCCTAGCCGTAGGCGATGGTTTTCACCACCTCTCATCTGCCTCACCACCGCCTCAACGGCGGCCAGCCAAGGGCGGTGGCCCTCTAGCCAGCTGCTGGAGGGAGGGGGTCGAGGGGCCCCCAATGGAGGGGACCTTAAGCTCCCCTTCACAGCCCCAACGAGGGGGAACACGAGCTCCCCCTTTGTTCGGTCAACCAGATTAGTTGACCGGTCAATAAGATCAGTTGACCAGGGGCCAAAAAGGCTTGGCCCTTGCAATTTTGAAATGAGTGGTTGGAATGTCCCAGCCCATCCACGGCTTCACCGAGAGCGCACATGCGCACCTCGGGGGACCCGACAATGGGTCCCACCCCTGACACACTACACGAGACTTTGACGAAAGTCCCAGGCAACACAAAACTTGCGGGACCCACACTAGTGGGCCCCAAAGACAAATGAATTAAAGAATTAATGACTTTATATTGGAGTATGCATTGATATGATGTTGTATGAATTGTCCAGTGATATGATGTTGTATGAATTGTCTAGTGACGTGCGACGGTTCACATCGAGCCTCGGGCGTACCAAGAGTTGTATTAAGCGTCGTAACGAGTCGAGGTAAGTGGGGAGCTTACTCAGCTATCAAATATGACATGATTACTAGTTATGTTTAGGATTCACGATTTGAATTAAAGACTTGAGATTTATGGGTTGCATCATGGTATTGGCTTGAATCTATGTATCTATGGAATGTGAATGCATTACTTTTTCCATCTGTGTTATTCATGGCCCCAGGATATTTGTGGAGTTCCACCGAGGGCCTTATTAGCAAGTAATTCTATATAAATGCCCCAGGATGTCTGTGGTACCACCGAGGGCCTTCAACGCCTTAGGATGTTTGTGGAATTCGCCATCGAGGGCTTTACTTAACTAATCGAATTCATAAGTGTGTCACGTAGGGACATGAGTTGGAATTCCTTCTTTTGTACTCTTGAGACATTAGGATGTGCATCGGAGATGGCTTAGACGAATCGACTGTTGATTTGATGGGACAAATGAGAGGGCACATGTGACGGCCCCAAATTCTCATTGCATTTGGGTACGCCCGGCCTAGACCCGTGCAGGCCCCGAGTCGGTGCTCGGCGGTCTGACGAGCCTACTCAGCCTCCAATTATCAAATTTTAAGTTTTATGAAAGAGTTATTGCAAGTATAACACAACGGAAGAAAATTTAATACTAAACAATTAATGGAAAATAACTCAGTCAAACGGAAATTAGGAATCTACATATATGGAAACCCTGTAAACGGGAATATTCATGTACAATAAGCCAAGGTCAAAGGAGACATTACATGATATCAATCCCAAACTATAATCCCGAGTTCAATGACTACCAAAGCATTATAATAATAACAAGCAACATACAAACAAAAATATATAACCTACTCTATGGTTCCTCAAGTCCAGCCGCTAATCCTCACAAAAAGTCGCCTAAGCAGGGCTCCTTGCCTCTACTGCACTCCACTCTATCTGCACCCACCGTCACAAACTAGACGGTGAGTAACTGAGAGAAATTGAAAGTAATGCCAGAAGAATATAACAGTAATTCATGAAATAACAAACAAGGCAGTCTAAATATCATGCGGATACTGAAAGATAGGACTTTAAATAAACAAGTTGCATGATAGACAGACTGGAAAAACAAACGCAATCGAAACATGTGTGCCCTACGAGTCAAAAGAGGCCATAAGTGGTCTATATTCCACAACAATACCATAACAATCCACAACAATCCAGTACATGGTATCACACAATCACTAGGGGTGGTCAAACATCCGTGCGCACGAGTGCCCACGTTTTATCCCTTCTAGTGCAGGCCGCATGTACCTTCGAGACACACACTTATGCCAAGAACACACATACAAGGAATAGGGAATGGAATGCCAATAATTTGATAATAACAAACACAAAGAAATGAAAATGAATCACATGATATTTTCTTAGCTGGCTTACTAACGTACAAATGTTTTTTAAGGCAAGTGTACTTACCTGAACTATCGCAACCCATAGACACTCTCACGTCCCTAACGCGTATTCCCGAGTTTCACGCTACCTGACGAGGTTGGAAACTCTAATTAACGGGTTGAGTCATTAACTAAACCTTAGTTTAAACCCTAGTGTATTCCCAATGTTTTAAGTATTTACATGACTCGTCAATTTGTTAAGAAAACGTATACTCTCTCGGGTTTGAAAAGCAGTGACAATAATCACGACTACGGCATCACAACGTCGGTACTCACAATGCATATAAGCCTACTCATGTGTTGTAGGCTCGGCTCAGTCGTATGTGGGTCACGCCATAGCCTCAATGAGTCGGCGACGTGACCACGACGTCATAACCAATTCCCGACCTTCAAACGCAAATCCGTCAAACACGACTCAAAATGACTATGCACCAACGAGTTTGGGAACCTTACGGATATGGTCTAACGTCCGTAGGGTATCAACACGACATTGGAAGGTCATGTGCATGCCCTACGTCACGTCGACGACTACTCGACGCGATATAAACAACTCACGCATAACTCCGCCATTACGACTCATCATTATTGATATGGACGCTCGGGGCTATGAGACTCCATGACGGACATGGTAAGGTCTCCGACAGTCCCCCATGTCATCGTGTCGACGACAGTTCCGCCACGACGGGTGGTTTCGACGAGAAGGTTACAACACGCATAAAATTACATAAATGACATAATATATCAATGATGCCGCTGTTTTAGGGCACTCCGAGAGTCGTGAGACACAAGCATAGACTTAGCTTGGTACCCGACATTCCCGGTCATGGTGGCACAGCGATGGCGTCGCTCACGGCAACGGATTTCGGCGAGGAGGAGCATAACACCCATGAAATGAACAAAAACATGAAATATCAAAAGTTTATGCTCGCTTCATTGTTGTTGACCACTCCGGAGGGCTGTGGGACCCAAGCCAAGGCTTAGTGGGGTCCCCGACAACCTCTAGTCCTGGTGGTCCAGTGGCGGCGCCGCCCGTAGGGGCAGTTTCCGACGAGAACTTAAAAAAGTCCACACAACATGACTTAGATTCAAGACACTAAAACAGTTCCAACACAACCAAATCGATCACAACAAGGGCAGCGAGGCATCATCGAGGTCATGGAGAGGTCCCCGACAACCCGCACACTTGGTAGTCCGACCAGCAACGCCCCCGGTCAGGGCAGTTCCGGTGAGGGCATAAAATGATAACCAACATGTGAAAATAGAGAATGGACAACATCCACTCTATGTATCCAACGTCCAGAGGTCTCCCGGGGATATGAGAGCTCCGGTGGGCCACGAGGGTCCGTCCCCGACTGTCCTCGACCATCGTCACCCACGGAAGAACGCGGCGAGGCGACAGAGTGAGGACGAAAAAAAACCAAATGAGCACGAGAGGCGAGAGAGAGAGAGAGAGAGAGAGAGAGAGAGAGAGAGAGAGAGAGAGAGAGAGAGAGAGAGAGAGAGAGAGAGAGAGAGAGAGAGAGAGAGAGAGAGAGGGAACCCGCCACCACCACTAGCTCGGTTAGAGCCGGTGGTGCAGTGAGGCCGTGGAGCATGGCTAAAAAGAGAGAGAGGCCGAGACGAGAGAGCTCGAGAGAGATCACTGCGAGAGAGAGAGAGAGAGAGAAAGAGAGAGAGAGAGGTAACGGACCTCGGTGAGGGTTCCGGCGAGAGGCGTGATTGGCTTGACGAGGGAGAGGGGCGATGGTGGTGGGAGAGAATGTGAGGTTCGGGTGGGTGTGTGTGGAGGAGATGAGTGAATAGTGGATTAGGTTTTTGTTTGTTTATATATATGGGACAAGTGTGAAATGACTCTTTTGCCCTCCAATTTACTTCACACACATTTCAAATCAATTGCCCTTACGAGTCTTTTACCCCTTTATCACATCTCAACATACACACGCATCTCAATGCAAATCTCATGGCTCTCCTCATTTGAGTTGTGTCACTTTAACAATTTCTATTCCATAGCCCGTATGTTGCGTAGTTAACCAACTCCCGCGTTCAAACGACGTTCCTCGTCCCGTATTGCCTTGCCCCGACTCCCGTAGCGCGTGTAGTCTCGCCTTGTCTCGCCAACTAATTAATTAAATTAATTAAAAATTCATTTATTTGTATTCTTTACTTGTTTTTCTCCCCATTTAACTAGGCGAAACCTCACTCAACTAAAAATCGCCTGAACGGCTCGAGACCCGTAAAATACTAAAATACTAATACACACAATCAAAGAATCATAATATTACTTCGGTGTCGACTCCCGAAGTTCGAAATACTGTCTAGTATTCATGTAGCCGGGTCACAATCTTGACAAGTGTAACGCAAGTCAGTTAAAAATTTGGGGTTGTTAGAGTACATAAGGCCTGTATGCCAGCTAATAGTTTTCATCGCCTCAAAAGTAGGAGAATCGGTTGGCGTATTCTCGCCAATAACTAGTATGCATTGAATGTAACAACAACTTATATGTATTACTATATTATATGGTATATGCTCTCGCGAAACCTCCCCTTGCATGAAAGCTTTGAATTTATGTATGATTTGTCAATCTCTTTCTTGCCAAGGATAATAAATCATGATGTATGCCTTGCATGTTACTGATGGAGAATTATACTATGTATTGTTGAATTTTAGAATAAGCTTTTAATGTCATGTATGGTTATCATTGTTACAACTTGATGACTCATGGATGTACTTGTGGTTTACGAACCTTATGTCCATATTATTGCTTGTTAGTTCATTATACTCTTATCTCGTATGAAAGCCTGCTACCATGCTACTTCATTGAATCTTTGCTTGTCTTCAAATACATGTTAGACTTTGCATGCTTATTAGGTATTACTTGCATATTTGATGATTGAGTGGGTTTTCCGCATAACTGAGCTCCGTTGGTTCTTTTAGCTCACTCCACTTACATCTCAGGATAACCCACAACAACGCTAGAATGAAACAAGGGATAGGCGATAGCTTGAACCCTACTCTTTTGATGTGAGCCTGGTATTGCTACTATCTATTTAATTGATTTTGAAACTATAAAACTTGGGTTGTATTTAAATCATATGGACATTATCTCATTTAGTTCTACACTTTTAGTCCATATGATCTCTTTCCGTTATTCCGCTGGTTGTTTTAGGCGAGCCAGACCGCTTGCTTGGGCCCAATTCGGCTATTGGGCTTGGGAGGCGGCCTGGCCGGGCGACCCGACCCTAGCTCAGGTGAGGGTCGTCACACTTGGCCACTTCAAACAGTTTGAATTTACGACTTCAAACAGTTTGAATTTACGACAGTGGGCCTTAGGCCAATTCTAACCGCCTTACCGTAACTTTGAACTGTGAACTAACTTGAGTTACTTCTAACAACTCATTTCACAACACCAACCACCTAGACTCTTGGCCACTCGACGTATAGGAATAGATTCCAAGGACAACAAGTAAATCGATAATAAAAAAGAAGAATTGACAACAAATTACTTTGCATCTCCTAACTGGTTTTACTTACCTCGAATGTTGCAAAAATCGGCTTGCACACGTCACCTAAATCGGCCCCAAATGCCCGTCAGCGATTCACTAGATCCTTAGTATCCATTTGGGTCAATTTTGGTTGTGTTAGAGTCTTGTAAATTTGATTTATGGTTTTATTTTAATTTAAGTTGCAGAGTCTAAAATAACTCAAAAATACCCCGATCCGATCCCGTCTCATTTTCGACTATCATACTATAGTCCCTAAGTACCCGAGGATCTATTACATATGTTTTACGGTGACTTAGATGTATTTGAATAGGTCTTAAACCCATAATCCCTAAACAACCCTTAAAAAGTGTTGGGTTTTGGGGTTCATACGCAACGGAGAATTCAAAACAATTTTGAAAAGCACTAACAGGATCATAAATAAGTTTAATTAAACAAGATCTACGAAAGTAAACCATACCTTAATTTGTGATTTCCTTCTTTAATTGTTTGATCTTCAAGACGTTCAAGCACGCGTCCTCTATCAGAAATCCACACACGAACGGTGATCGCAAATTGGAGTGCTAGCCCCATGAGAGATAGAAAACGTTTTTCTCTCTCCCTAATTCTAGAGAATTCTAAAAATAGTAAAAACGAAATTGTTATTTCGTTTTAGGGTATGACCCTTTATTTATATGTGTAAATAAACCCTCATTTAGAATCCTATTCGTAATATAACTACTGTATTTAGACAGTTTAAGCAAATTACACATATATTCATATTAATAAATAAAGTCAGAAAAGAATGACAGAATGGAATAATGTTTATTCAGCCATTTTGGCGTGTTTAAATAGAAAATTACAGAGTAAATGCTTTACATAAAAATAGCAACTAATTGATCCTAATTGATCCTATGGTATCAATTACAGAGTAAATGCTTTACATAAAAATAGCAACTAATTGATTCTAATTGATCCTAATTGATCCTATCTTATCAAAACAGATTACAGCTATTAAAAAACCAATTATACAGCTAATTACTTCTAATTCTAATTAATTACATATAGAATAAATATACTAAATAACAATCCTAATAATTATGTTAATATTCTCGACACCCCTCCTCAAGTTCGGAGAATAGATATCGATCATTCCCAAACTTGGATAGAAACCCTTCGAACATAGCGGTAAAAAGTCCCTTAGTAAGAACATCGCGAGCCGCTCGGATGATGGAACAAAGGGTATGCAGATATCGCCGTTTTTCGTTTCTCCTTGATGAAATGTCGATCTATTTCGACATGTTTTGTCCGGCGGTCATGCGCACAGATTTCGAACAATATTGATTACCGATTTGTTGTCGCAAAGATACAACCTCATCGGTTTATCTCCTTCAACCTTCAGCTCCTCTAAGATCTTCCGAAGCCATAACAACTCACATACTCCTTGAGCCATAGCTCGAACTCGGACTCAAGATCGCTTCGAGAAACAACGGTTGTTTCTTGCTCCTCCAAGTAACTAAGTTGCCCTGCACAAAGGAGCAATAGCGGTGGTAGATCTCCCGTCTCGTAGAACTTCCGCCCCAATCAAGCATCGTGAAGATCTCCACTCTTCGACTCCCATTCTTTGAAAACATAATTCCTTTACCCGGACTTCCTTTCAAGTAATGAAGAATCCGATGAACGACCTTGGAGTGTTTTTTCGATGGACAATGCATAAACCGACTAACCAAGCTCATCGCAAACGCAATATTCGGCCTTGTATGCGCCAAATAAATTAGCTTCCCCACCAAAGCTTCCGATATCGGTTCTTGTCCACAAATTTCAAGCACCATCTTCTTTTTCGAGTTTCTGATTTGGATCGACAGGAGTTGCCACTGGTTTACATCCGAGTAATCCAGTCTCTTTCAAGAGATCAAGAACATATTTTCTTTGTGAGATAACTATTCCTTTTGAGGATCTAGCCACCTCCATTCCAAGAAAATATTTGAGCTGTCTTAGATCTTTGACTTCAAACTGGTTGGATAAGAAGTTCTTCAGTGACTCCAACTCTACTATGTCATCTCCTGTCATCACAATGTCATCTACATACACAATTAAAATAGCAATTTTACCATGATTGTGTTTGTAGAACATCGTGTGATCTGAATGAGCTTGAGTGTAACAACATTGTTTCACAGTTCTCGTGAATCTTTCGAACCATGCCCTCGGAGATTGTTTCAATCCATATATGGATTTCTTTAGCTTACATACTCTGCCATCCTTCTTTAGCTCATCAAAGCCTGGTGGAGCTTCCATATACACCTCCTCCTCTAGCTCGTCGTTTAAGAACGCGTTCTTCACATCAAACTGTCTGAGAGGCCAATCCAGATTAGCGGCTAACGAGAGAAGAACACGTACGGTGTTTAGTTTGGCCACAGGAGCGAAGGTTTCTTTGTAGTCAAGGCCGTATGTCTGAGTGAAGCCTCGTGCTACGAGTCGAGCCTTGTATCTCTCAACCGAGCCATCAGCATGGTATTTTATGGTAAACACCCACTTGCTGCCTACACATTTTTTTCCTTCGGGTAAAGAGGTAAGATCCCACGTGTCATTCTTCTTCAGGGCCTTCAACTCCTCAAAGACCGCCTCTCTCCATCTCGGAACCTCTAGAGCTTCATGTATCGACTTAGGTAGTTCATCATCCATAATCCTGGTGGAAATGGCTTTGAAATCTGGTGAGAGCTTATGATAAGATACGAAATTGGATATTGGATGTTTTGTGGTACATGATTTGACACCTTTGCGTAAGGCTATGGGTTCAAAGAAATCTGTAGAAGGTTCTAAATTTGGAAGAGAAGTAGAGAGAGAGAAGCGTCGTACCTTGGACCCCTGGCCGAGTCCGATGATTGGCCCACCCTCGGGAGCTGGTGGAATATTACTTGGTTGAGTCCTCCTTTTAGAATAAACACGAAGTTCAAGTAGGTGGTTCCAAGTTGTTTTCTACCTGGGTCTCACGAGGTTGTGAATTTATAGGTTGTGAAATCCTAGGATTAGTTACAGAAATAATTGATTCCACTGAACTATTTTCAATCGATTTTGGCAAAGATATTTGTTCCCAAAAACTCATTTCAGAATCATTCTCCCCCGGAATTGAGTTTTTTTCAAAAAAAGGTTGTTTTTCAAAAAAAGTGACTTACGTAATATTTTCCAGATTTAGGATCAAAACATTTATACCCTTTTTGTGTTGGTGAAAAACCAAGAAATATGCATTTATGTGCCCGGGGATCAAGCTTTCCTCTATTATGGTCGTGTATATGAACAAAAGCAATGCAACCAAAAATTTTAGGTGTTAAATCAGTGAACGATCTATTTTCAGGAAACATATTCTTTAGTGCTTGCAAAGGAGTGATGTAATTAAGAACTCTTGTAGGCATTCGATTAATCAGATAAGCTACAGTTAAGAGCGCTTCATTCCAAAAACGATTAGGAACATTCATAGCAAATAATAACGCCCTAGACACCTCTAATAAATGCCTATTTTTCCTCTCAGCCACTCCATTTTGTTGGGGAGTATCAACGCAAGAACTGTGATGAATAATTCTTTTTTCTTTCAAAAAATCACCTAAGATTGCATTAAAATATTCTCGGCCATTATCGGTTCTAAGAGCTTGAATATTAGTATGAAACTGAGTATTAATCAAAGAGTGAAAATTTTTGAAGACATTTGCGGCCTCGGATTTTTCCTTTAGAAGATAAATCCATGTGACTCTAGTGTGACCATCAATGAATGTGATGAACCATCTAGAACCCGAGGCAATTTTTACCCTGAAGGGCCCCAAATATCACTATGCACGAGTGAAAAAGGTTTTGATGGCATATACTTCAAAGAAGGATAAACAGATCTATGATGTTTTGCCAACTCACAAACTTCACAACAAAAAGATGAAATGTCTTTATTTTTAAAAAGATTTGGAAACAAATATTTCAAGTAATTAAAACTGGGATGGCCTAACCTATAATGCCACAACATTATGTCATTCTCACAAGACAAGGTAGTAAAACATCTTGGTTTCGAACTTGTTCATCTTGAAGGATTTTCCGAGACCAAGTGATAGAGTCCATCAACTTCCTTAGCATTGCCAATCATCTTCCCCGAACAAGGGTCCCTGAAATTCAAATCCAAAGCAAATGTTATTGTAGCAATACATTTGCAATCATGAATAATACGACTAACAGAGATGAGATTGCAAGAAATCTTTGGAACATGTAGGACATTTAGTAATGTAAGAGATGGAGACATAATAATAGAGCCTTTTCCAGCAATAGAGGTTAGAGAACCATCGGCAATTTTAACTTTCAAATTTCCAGATAAAGGATAATATGAAGAGAATATGGAGGAACTACCAGTCATATGATCGGTTGCCCCTGAATCTATGATCCAAGGGTTTAATTTTTTTGAGCCGGCTGTGAAAGTTGTAGGGTAAGTACCTTTTTGAGCTAAAGAAGAAGAAGCAATGTAAGATGATGAGTTAGGAGTGTTGGATACAATTGAATGAGAACTCATTAGTTGATACAATTGCTCTAGCTGTTCTTTGCTGAAGGCAGACGTCTCTGAGGCGATTTCGGCTCTTTGGAAGTGTCTTCGGATGAGGCATGAAAACCCTTTGAATCACGAGGATTCCGGTTAGATGAAGGGTTCTCGACTGGCTTTCCATGCAGCTTCCAACATTTGGCCTTAACATGCCCTGGCTTGTTGCAATGCTCGCAGATTGGCCGGTCTTTATCGTTGCGATGGTCGTTGCGGCGTGGTGGCTGACTAGAGAACAGGGCAGAAGGCTCGGTGGGAGCTGGTGAGTGTCCTCCGAGCATGACGGTCCGCCGGCTCTCCTCTCTCTTGACCTCGGCAAAGACTTCTCTAGTACTCGGTAGTGGATCACGACCAAGAATGCGTCCTCTCACTTCATCTAATTCCTTATTAAGGCCGACGAGAAATTCGAAGACACGTTCTTTTTCCACCATTTTCTGAAACAAAGCCCTGTCCTTCGCACAGCTCCACTCATAATCGCTGAACATATCTACCTCTTGCCACAAGGTTTTTAAGTCAGTATAATATTGAGTGACAGTTTTCTCACCTTGTTTTAGCCTCCATAGCCGAGTTTTTAGCTCAAACCACTGTCCTGCATTCCCGAGATCAGAATAAGTCTCGTTCACAAAGCAGTCCAAATGTCATGAGCAGTAGGTAGTAAGAGATAGGTTCTTCCTACACTCGAGTCCATAGAATTTATGAGCCAAGACATGATCATCGAATTCTCTCGCCTCCCATTTTGCGTAACCTTCATCTTTCTCTGGGTCTCGCATTGGTACCGTAAGATAGTCGAATTTTCCACGGCCTCGAATGAACAGTTTCACCGATTGGGACCACTGTAGGAAATTGTTTCCATTCAGCTTGTGAGAAGTGATGGAAAGGTTTTGGAAAGATTCAGTGATTAAGGGAATTGAGGGTGAGCGAATAGAGCTCATAGAATCGATACCAGAGGTATAATCGATACCAGAGGTATCATCAGATGGTTTAGCCATTTAGGCTCTGATACCATAAAGTCAGAAAAGAATGACAATGGAATAATGTTTATTTAGCCATTTTGGCGTGTTTAAATAGAAAATTACAGAGTAAATGCTTTACATAAAAATAGCAACTAATTGATCCTAATTGATCCTAGTTGATCCTATGGTATCAATTACAGAGTAAATGCTTTACATAAAAATAGCAACTAATTGATCTAATTGATCCTAATTGATCCTATCTTATCAAAACAGATTACAGCTATTAAAAAACCGATTATACAGCTAATTACTTCTAATTCTAATTAATTACAAATAGAATAAATATACTAAATAACAATCCTAATAATTATGTTAATATTCTCGACAATAAATTATCATATAACAAATCATAAGGGCTTTTATGTCATGAATTTTATATGATAAAATTCATTACTTTGGACCAATTGAAATTGTGCAAAGCCATTTTTTATGTGTGACCCAATAGGTTTATACGATGTTGGTAGTGAACCAAAAACCATTTTTTGTACACAAGTCATAAAGCGGTCTCTAGCAAGGCATTATGACTACCCAAATAGCATGAATGTCAAAATCCATACAACCTAATGAATAACATATATCATATCATTTTATCGTGCGATATCCTTTGATTAAACATAAGGCATGGAAAGTCACCCTTAATGTTCAATCGTACTAGTTTCGATCTTTAGGTAAACTGAAAACATCCAAGTGACATTGATCATATCAATTCACTTGGACTTGACCATTTAACAATCTAACATATCGAGGGATCCACTGATATCTCTCTCTTTACGAGAGGGACAAATTCCATCTTGATTTTAAACCTTCACATATTGCTCACATGATAACCAATCACAATCTTTCGCCCAAAAAAAATAACCAATCACAATCTTTATAATCGTCTAGTTAAAGACAACGTTTGATTGTGTCAAATTACCATGCTCCTAATATTGAAGTCTATGGTAATCTCAAGTCGAAGGATTAAATGATATACCTATCAAGAGTAACACCTATGACTTAATCCATGTGGTGTTCTCATAGCGGGTCTGTCCAGTACCATGTTCTTTAACAAGTACTCACGATCTCGATTCGAATCCCTATACGCATGATCATCACATGACTATCAATAAAGACTCACACTAGTGTTAATTTATTATAGTTCTCAGGATAATGACCGACTAGGACATTTAAGATATTTTAACAAATATCCATGGATCTTATTATAAGGTAAACATGCAATCACTTATAATAATACAACAAATGAAAAACCTCTATTTTATTAACTAAAAATTATAAGATAAACAATGTTTGTAGATTGACCTAGGGCACATGCCCCAACAAAAAGTTGTTGTCAACCGTGGGGAGTGCGCTCTTGGGATTAGGGAGCGCACTCATGTTGTTCTTCCCCAAGAACATTGAGCATTTTCCAGATTGGGGAGCACACTCTTTAGCCTATGAAGCACGCTCCTCGAGCTAGGCAGTAGAATTTCCAACTCGGGAATTCTGTTCCCCAACGTCTCGAGGCCGTCTCCTTCGTCGTCAACCCCATCCTCGACTCATGGGGGATCTCCAACACCAACAAAACAAAAGAACAAGCAATGACTTTAAAGCGTGTAACACTGCCACTTTCTTAAAGGAAACTCTTGCACTCTTATTTGCAATAGTTAGCAAAAAATCCATTAGGATACTATGAAGTCCCGATTTGCACTACCAATAGTGAAAAATTGAACCAGAGTAAATGCTGTTAATTATTGGTATATTGTTTGTGTATGTTCTTGCTCCCATGCCTCTCTTCTTATAGAGCTCTAATCAAACGACTTAGAGAAAGGAATGAGATAGTGGATCGTTATCAATTGAGTGGTTAAATGATAACTACTCCACTTTAATTGAGTGGTCAACTGATAAGTGCTCCACTTTAATTGAGTGGTTAATTGGTAACTGCTCCACTTTAATTTTGTTGAATGGGTTTAGTAACTGCCCATTTACTGGGTCTATTAACTACCCACTTAATTACAACAAATCCGAAAATGGCAAAAAATGTGACCATGGTTAGTCGCCCACATACGTGCACGTGCCTCGTGCAAAGCTCTAGCGAGAGCTTTTATTTACCACTTAAACAAGTGAAAGAGTATATATACTCTTTAAGTGTGAATTTTCTAACCAAGTGAAACAGTATATACACTATTTAAGAGTATATATACTGTAGTGTGAATTTTCTAAACAAGGTAAAGAGTATATATACTCTTTAAGTGAAAGAGTATATGTACTCGTTTAAGTGAAAGAGCATATGTACTCTTTATGTGGGACTAAACATTTCTTTTGAAAATGTCTAACAATCTCCCGCCATTTTCAAAATAAATAGATCACTGATCCAAGAACATTTTAAAACATTATATGCATAAATAATGGTATCTTGCAATTTAAACCACTAATTTGTGAAAAGTTCATTACATCATATCAAAATTACATGGTAGATAAACTTTGAACCAATGATTCTATTTGATATGTAGCATAAACAGATCGCACATATAACATACACTAGCAAATTGGCATAAATTTCCTGACACATTCAACATTTGCCTTGTGTCCCATATCTTCCATGAACGTTTTCTGAGCCAAACCCTTGAATATCTTGAAGCGGCCGCATTTCACATCCATATAGGTCGTCTCCGGTGAATTTAAGCACCTTGAAGGCTATTAAGAGATTAACTCAACCTCTTCCTTTTCCATGCGGGTACCAATCACTAGCAACCCTGGGATGGTGATAGAACCCTTCAACATGTTAAGGAAATACAACAATTCTATTGATGATTAACTAAAAGAAAGACATAACCAGAGACAAGTGAGAAGAACTCTCAAGATCTCATCAGAGAGCAAGCTCTCACCAGACTAAAGGTCACCAAATGGTTCAACTCAATATCAGATACCTCACTGACTCCCTGACCAGCCTTTATATACAAAGGATTCTGACTCGACAACTCACTCTAACTAACTCATACTGACTAACATCACAAACCCCAACTCGACACAACTTCACTCAACTTAAACTGAGTCACTCAACTTGGTAGTCACACTTGGTCCTTCCTCTGGCTTCACTTCTTTAGTCTTCCTGTGGTATACATTAATGAAAGATGGCATCCCTAGGATCGTAACAATACTCCCCCTTTTCAAATCCACCTTGTCCTCAAGGTGGCGGACAAGAATCGAATCAACAGAGAAAGATGAGTATGCTCGGATCAAAGGTCCATATGAGGATAGAAGTGTGCAGGCACCCAGGATAAAGGAACCAAGCCAATATCCAGATAAACCTCGTAACGGTAGGTGAGACAATGGTCGCCGTCCTAATGTCGTAAGCACTTGGGAACAAGGTGCCCATGAAAGCCATGTGAAATACTGACAAGATGAAAGTCACAACATGTGCCCTAGTGTCATTAAGTAGTAAAAACAAGTGGTCGTCATCGATACCGATATGCGCAACAAAGAATGCATTGCCCTCATAATCAGCATCCCAGTTGAAGGGGTACACTATGTGCCATTGCTGAACAGGAGCATGAGCAATCCAACAAAATCCCAAAAGAGCATATCAATGAAGACAAATAATGGACAGTAGTGGGCTTCAATTAAAGTCCATGTGGAAAAGTAAAGTGGCCAACCACTAGGTAGAGCATCCCAACCATGTGGAACCCTGCCTAGCATGCTCATGTGACTAGTAGAAAGGACAAGACAACTCCGAATAACACCCTGACACTAGTCCCAACAAGTAGCATATGCAGTTCATGAACAAATTGAAAGTGAACCCGAACAATACTCCCTAAATCGATGTAGTGCAATGGACCCATATCACAAAAATCATGAAGATAGTGGAAGAGCTCACCCCCCATTGACAACTCTCAGTGGGCAATATCCAAGTTTTGTGCCTAAAATAAAAAAACACACCCACCTCAAGCTCTTGATACCTGACGTTGGTGCCATAAACAAAGGAAACGAGAGCATGAACCGATCAAAACAACAAGCACTGGAAACCCTATCGATTGACGACAGGTCAGTGAGACAAATGTCGATGACGTCACAATAAAGAAGAGAATAATCGACGTAGCTTAGAGATAAAACCAGTGTCATTAGATGATTCTTGAACAGCGTACAACTTAAGTGGTTCAACAACTTGGAGTGAAATAAGAAATAAGCAAGTCGCAGAGAATCAAACGACTAGATGCAATAAACATTAGGGCTCATAGTGTATGCGTGTACATGACAGCAGTGAAGAACATAGCGATGCAGCCGCATACCTCTCATCATCCTATCGCCACAAGTGCCACATCCAGCAGTGGAAATTGTCTTCTCCAAGTGAACTGGTAGAGCTCTTGGTGGTGGCCAAGGGGGCGGAGCTAAGGCGGCCAGGCGATCGTTGTTCGACAAAAAAAGGAAATCGATATGTGTAGACGTCTCTGTAACAACCGCAATAAAACCCTCCCTAAACACAGCTGAATCTGGTAGATCTAGGTTTTTATTGCCATTAGCAACCAAGATTTGCTTCATCAAAGCATAGAGGAAGAACACAACAGATGCCATTGAAGTCGGCAACACCTTGCATAGCTCTGGATCTAATAAATCTGGGAGTTGAACGGAAGGCGCTTCGATCTGCAACGTGACAACTCGGATCTCTGAGTTCACCTCAGATTTGAAATCAAACGACTCATTCTTCACCTGATCTATATCAATAAAGAACTGAGACTCCTTGGACGCCACCAGAGCTAGCAAATCTGACTGGATCGGGTGAGTTTGTCCGTGTCCTTCTCCGACCTGACTCGCCTTCAAAGCCGGTGAGCTTTGTTGAAGGCATATGCTCTTGATCTGTTGCCTCAGATCTTGAACCTCCACTGTCAGCTTCCTGATAGAACCCTCCAATGTCGAAATCCGCTGCGACACCTCCGGAATCGCCCTCATCTGCTCTTTCAGGGAATCAACACGAGCGTCGACTTGAGCGACCTTTGACCTCATCGAGTTTGCTCTAATACCAATGATAGAACTCTCCAACATGTTAAGGAAACACAACAATTCTATTTATGATTAACTAAAAGAAACACATAACCAGAGACAAGAAAGAAGAACTCTCAAGATCTCATCAGAGACCAAGCTCTCACCAGACCAAAGGTCACCAAATGGTTCAACTCAATATCAGATACCTCACTGACTCCCTGACCAGCCTTTATATACAAAGGATTTTGACTCGACAACTCACTCTGACTAACGCATACTGACTAACAGCACAAACCCCAACTCGACACAACTTTACTCAACTTAAAGTGAGTCACCCAACTCGGTAGCCACACTTGGTCCTTCCTCTGGCTTCACTTCTTTAGTCTTCCTGTGGTACACATTAATGAAAGATGACATCCTAGGATCGTAACATATGGCTATAATGATATAGTGCTCACAGTCATACTGATAATGTACTTTGACTACATTGAACTCAAGACTTAACGTAATGTTAAGCGTCAAGTTGAGTTTACATTATTGATGACCTTAATTCATGGGCTTGAGACCCATCTACTTTGATGCTTTATTCACCAAGTCTCTAGGCAAACCTTTAATTAAAGGATTGCCAAGTTTTGACTAGATTTCACATAGTCAATAGTGATAACTCCATTTGTTATCAATTCTTTGATACTACTGTGTCTCAATCCAATATGTCTGGACTTGTCATTGTGCACTTGGCTATAAGCTCTTGCCAATGTGGCCTCATTATCACAATGGATAGAAATAGGAGCTATCGGCTTAGGCCACAATGGAATCTCGTGTAATAACTCACATAACCATTGAACTTCTTTTGAAGTCGAGGCTAATGCAATAAACTCTGATTCCATGGTGGAACCAGCTATTAATGTCTGCTTCTTTAAAGCCCACGAGATTGCAACTCTAGCAAGCGTGAAGATCCATCCACTTGTAGAAGCATGATTTTGATCTTTCACAATCCAACTTGCATATGAAAATCCTTCTAGGACCAAAGAATATTCACTATAGCATAAACCATAGTTAATTGTTTTCTTCTGATATTTTAAAACTCTTCAAATTGCAAACAAATGAAACTCGCTTGGAGTAATTGTGAATCTGCTCAACTTGCCTACTGCCAAGGCAATATTTGGTCTGGTGCATGTCATTGCATACATTAAACATCCAATTAATCTAGAATACTCCAGTTGTGAAATTGGATTGCTGGTATTTTTCACTAGCTCAATACTTGGGTCTAGCAGGGTTGAAACAGGGGCACAATTCAAATGATTGAATTTATTGAGAATTTTCTCAATATAATGAGATTGAGTTAGAGTAATACTCCTTTCATCTCTAACAATCTGAATTCCGAAAATGACATCAACTTACCCCATATCTTTTATTTCAAATTTGCTTGAAAGAAAGTTTTTGGTCACTGAACTTGTTCGAAGTCAGTTCTAAAAATTAGCATGTTATCTACATAAAGACAGATAATGACACCATTTCCTTTTTCATCAAACTTGCTATATACACATTTATCAAATTTATTTATTTTGAATCCATTAGCAAGTACAACCTGGTCAAATTTTTGGTGCCACTGTTTTAGTGCTTGCTTTAAACTATACAATGATTTTTCGCAATCTACACTTTATTTTTTGCAATCATCGGACTCCACAGGCTTAGGTGTATTCAGAACATACACCAAATGAAGGGCCACCAGCAGGAAATGCACGCGTTTTTGACACCTAAGGAAATCTCCTTCATCGAAGCGATCGAGCTTCACTATGTTTGCCGACAGTTCCTTGATCGAAGCCATTGCAACAATAAAAGTTTCTTTAGATTGTTAGACCAAAAGAACAAGCAATGACTTCAAAACATGTAACACTGCCACTTTCCTAAAGGAAACTTTTGCACTCTTATTTGCAAGAGTCCAGAAAAAAATCCAATAGGATACTATGAAGTCCCGATTTGCACCACCAATAGTGAAAAATCGAACCATAGCAAATGCTGTTAATTTTTGGTATATTGTTTGTGTATGTTCTTGCTCCCATGCCTCTCTTCTTATAGAGCTTCAATCAAACAAGTTAGAGAAAGGAGTGGGATAGTGGATCGTTATCAATTGAGTGGTCAAATGATAACCGCTCCACTTTAATTGAGTAGTCAACTGATAACTGCTCCACTTTAATTGAGTGGTCAATTGGTAACTGCTTCACTTTAATTTTGTTGAATGGGTTTAGTAACTGCCCATTTACTGGGTTAACTACCCACTTAATTACAACAAATCCAAAAAGGCAAAAAATGTGACCATGGTCCACACGCACGTGCACGTGCCTCGTGCAAAGCTCTAGTGAGAGCTTCTATCTATCACTTAAACAAGTGAAAGAGTATATATACTCTTTAAGTGTGAATTTTCTAACCAATATGAGACTAAACATTTCTTTTGAAAATGTCTAACAAAAACAGTCCGGATACATGAATTACATCAAATTTACAAATTCAACAAAAATCAAATTCACCAAAATGATCAATTTCACCAAAACCCATGAATTAGACTCAAATAGTTGATTAACTTGACTCCAATAACTCCTTAGAACACATTAAAACTAGTGTGCTTAGTTTCAAATTCGTTTTCATTTGAAATCCCCAAACTTAGCTCATTTTGTTGGAAATTGAGAGGAGAAGATGAAGCTCACCTTTTGGTTGTGTTTGTTGATGAATTGGCCACCAAATTCTCCAAGTTTTTCTCCAAAATCTCTCACTCCCTCTCAATTTTCGGATTTCCTCTTGTGGTGGTGAAAAAGTGACGGACAAAATATCCAAAGTTGGTATTTATCCTAACAATCTCATCAATTGATCATGCACGTATCTCGAGGACATCCTAAGGCCCATAAGTGAGTTGTCCAACTCGCTTTAATGACTCTAATAGGACACTTCATGCTTGTTCTTATCCACTTAACTTTTGGTTGACAGGTGTTTCACCCGTCGACAAGCATCACGAGCCACGCCTTGAATCAAAAATTTCGATTCAACTGGTTAGACTATGGTTTTAGCCTTCACATTTCGTCACATTTACCTTAATCGTTTATAAAAATCATTTCCCAGGACTTAGTGTACCCATATTTCGCCTGCTCGGTACCCGTATCAAGACGGTTTCTTAGGTGAACCTTACTCGCAAATTTGACAATAAAGTTCATTCACTTGGACAAGAGTATAAATAGATAGTACACATCGTCACACAAATATATCATATTTTCGAGCCGATAAACAATCTGCATCACAGTAGGCAGAAAGAACCAAATATGAAGAAGGGAAGAGAAGACCCTTTGATGGAGTTCCTTTGAGATAACGAAGAATATGCAGTGCAGCTGACCAATGTTGCTATGTAGGAGCTTGAACAAATTGACTTAAATGCTGACTAGCATAAGTAAGATCCCGTCTGGTAATGCCCAGGTAGAGAAGAGGACCAATAAGCCTTCTAAACCTATCAGGAGCAGCCATAGGAGAAGTCTTATTGTCAACAAAATGACAGTCATGAGGAAGTGGAGTAAGAGCAGGTTTAGCTCCAGAGAGTCCTGACTCATCAATCAAATCTAGAATGTACTTTCTTTGGTGAACATATAAACCAGAGTCAGATCTGACCAACTCCAATCCAAGATAATATCAAGCTTGGCCAAGGTCCTTAATAGTAAATTTGTGATGAAGAAAATTCTTAACACACTGAATTTCTTCTAAAGAGGATCCTGTGAGAAGAACATCATCAACGTAAACCAACAATGCCAAGAAAACAAACCCCTTGTGAAAAGTAACAAACAAGGATCAGAAGATGGCTGAACAAATCCATATTGAACCAAATGAGCTGTAAGTTCAGAATTCCATTGTCTAGAGGCTTGTTTTAAGCCATAAAGAGACTTTTTGAGCTTGCAAACTTGACCAAGAGAAGCCTTATCATATCCTTCAGGTGGCACCATTTAAAGGTCCTCATTAATATAACCATGAAGGAAAGCATTGTGGACATCCAACTGGTGTAAAGGCCATTCTTTAGCAGAAACTAAAGTGAAAAGAACTTGAACAGTGACCACCTTAGCAACTGGGGAAAAACTATCAAAATAGGCAACACCCTCAATTTGGTTATAACCCTTTGCCACCAGTCTAGCTTTACATCTGTCAAGGGTACCATCTGGGTTTAATTTCACTTTATACACCCATTTACAACCAATAGGTTTCTTTCCAGGTGGTAAAGTTGTGAGACCCCAAGTGCCATTATCCTCAAGAGCCTGCAACTCTTTATCCATGGCTTCAACCCAGTGGGGATCATCCTTAGCTTGAATAAAAGACATTGGTTCTTTTATTGTAGATATGGAAGTAAGAAAAGTAATGTACTGATCAATAAAATGAGGAGACACTTGAAAAGGAAATGTTGGAGGTGTATATGAAGAAGAAGAAGGAGAAGAAGGAAGGGAAAGTGTAGCAACATTGGCAATCCTTTTCTGTGAAACAACATAATCACTCATCCACCCAGGAAACTGAAAAATTAGGAGAAGAAGGAAGGGAAAGTCTCGTAGTCCTATGACCTTTTCTTTGAGCAATAGGCAGATCAGAAGATCAGAGGAAACTGAAAAATTAGGAGGAGAAGCAGGTAGAGACAAACTAGTTACAGAAGAAGGAAAAACAAAATCATCTGATTCAGTAATTGGAATATGAAGAACTGAAAAATCAGAAACAGTTTCAAGAGACAAGGGAAGATGTGTTCATAAAAAAAATCATCACGTGAAACAAAAACAGTGTGTTTAGTTAGATCATAGAGACGATAAGCCTTTTGACCAGGGGAATATCCAAGGAAGATAGACCTAAAAGAATGAGAATCCAATTTATCTCGATGAGGGGTTGTATTTGTAGAATGGCAAAGACAACCAAAAGATTTTAGAAAACCATAATCAGGGATTTTTTGAAACAATACGCGATGAGGAGACTTCCACTCTAAAAGTTGAGTAGGAAGCCTATTAATGAGGTAAGTGGCCGTAAGAACAACATCCCCCCAAATTTTTTTTGGTAATCAGATTGGAACATAAGTGATCTGGTTACCTGTGCCGATGTTTCCTCTCTACCACCCCATTTTGCTGAGGAGTATAGGGAGTAAACCTTTGGTGAAGAATTCTCATTTGAGAAAACAACTTTGTATACTCAATATTAACAAATTCTGAACCATTGTCAGTCCTAACAATCTGAACAGAAGTATTAAACTGATTGTGAACAAGTTTTTCAATTGTATTCGCAGTAGGCGACTTGCAGGATAATAAATAGGTCCAAGTAACCTACTAAAATCATCTACTATGGTAAGAAAATAATGTGATCCTTGAAGAGATTGTTGTTTATAGGGTCTCCAAATATCCATATGCAAAAGCTGAAACACATGAGTAGTTTTAATAGAACTAATAGAGAAAGAAAGACGACACTGTTTTGAAGAATAACAAACATCACAAGGTGTCGCATCAGATTGCAACACAAAACCAGGAATCAAAGTATGTAAATGTTTAGCGACAAAAAGAGAAGGGTGACCTAATCTTTGATGCCAGGACACCACTGAATTAACTGCATTACAAGAAGTAAAATGTTTCAAAGAGCTGTCACAGTATTTTGTAAAAATTTGAACAGCCTCAGGAGAGGAGCTTGAATCAAGTACATAGAGACCTGCCAATCCATTGGAGACTCTAGCATGTGAGCATAACTTTTGGTTTGATCTCCAACATGCCTTTGATCTCCTGTTGGTTTTTTATTTTCAGCTTGCATTTGTGTCCTGTCAGCCTTATACCAGTCTCGAAAACCATGTAGCTTGAAACAAGTATCCTTTGTGTGTCTCTTCATCTTGCAAAACTCACAATACAGGGCATCCTTATTAACACTCCCTGACTTCTTAAATCCCCCATCTTTCTTGAGATTCTTGTTGTTATGAGAAGTCCTAATCACCATAGCAGATTCAGCCTCAGGCACAAAAGCCACATGGACCTCCCTTTATTTCTCTACTCAAACAATCATAGAGTAGGCTTTGTTAATACTCGGCAAAGGATCCATAACCAGAATCTGATTTCTCACATGATCATAAGAATCATTCAATCCCATCAAAAGCTGCATCAATTTGTCATTAGATTCCATTTCAGCAAACTTAGAAGCAACACCACAATCACATCTAGGTATTGGTGCTAGACAATTCAGCTCATCCCATAGTTTCTTCAAATTAGTGTAATAGGTCGAAACTGAATGATTTCCTTGACTAATTGAAGCAATCTCCCTCTTCAATTGATACATTTGAGGACCATTGCATTCACCAAATCTTTCTTTCAATTCATTCCACAAACAAAATGCATTTCCAGAATATAAGATTGACAATCTCCTTGAAATTGAATTTTAAATCGAGGAATAACCATGCAGTCTACCTCATTTCATCTGTCGAAAAGAGGATCTGATGTAGCTGGTTTGGGAAACCTTCCATCAACAAAGCAAATCTTCATTTTCGCTCCTAACACGATCAGCATTGCATGACTCCAAGAAAGATAATTCATGCCTGTCAACAGATTTGTGACAAGAACCATACCAGGTGATCAGAATTTTGAAGATGAAGAGCATCTTCCACTCCAAACGCGATTGTTTCTTCAACATTCACTGAATCTTGAACATCTGCCATGACTGAAAACAAATTCGATCAAGAAAACCGCAGATTACGGAGCCACACACGCTCTGTTCTTCGATCTTTCGATCTAGAAGAACTAACTCGCCAGATCTAAGAAACCAATCACTCTCGATGAGCTAGGGTTTCAGATCTAAAATCAAGAAATTGATGAAGAACACAAACCCAAAATGCGTTCCCGCTCTGATACCATGCTCACTCAACACACACACACAATGTGTGTGTTCTCAGTTTCATTCTCACAAATTGTATTACATACTAACTGACTCACCGACTTATATAGTGAGTAGTAACTAAGCTAACTCACAACTATTACATACAACTATACTGAGTTAACTCACTCTGTGTGACACATATGAAATGTGACAGGGTACTAATATTCTAGTGCCACATACATCACGTATATAATAATCTTCAGGAGCTTTGTAAACAAATGTTATTGTTACAATAAAACATAATGTAGAAACGCCAAAATAGAATGCATATTAAGGAATTGTATGACAAAAATTAGTGCATTGAAGACTATTAGAAATGGAACCAGTTGACTTCACCGAAGCCTCTCTAAATTACGACACTATAACTGTCATTAAAATTACCGTCACACAC